>ML275971.1:70247-82721 GCA_005239495.1 Nicotiana undulata
TGAGGTGACGAGTACCTATGCAATGTGTGTCAAGCATGCCCGTGAGTCTATTTTGATAGAAATTGCAGTATTTCTTCCATGTTTAGTATATTATGAGATTGTCTTTACTTGGTAATTTATTCTTGATTGAAAGTATTAGTTGTTGAGTTTCAGGAGTGTTGATACGAATGATAATACAAGTGTAGAGTACGTGATTGAGGTAATTGGTTATAGCTGAGACCCTTGCCGGGCATTTCTTGAGCTACTAATTGATGTTTCCCCCTTGCCGGGTGTTTTGAACTGCTTATTTCCACTATGCTGTACTCCTTGCCATTTTATCTGTTATTGTTTGGTGAGGAAGAGTGTAAAGCACGAAGGGTGATGCCGTGCCATGATATTTGATTACATTGCATAGTGAGGAAGAGTGTAAAGCACGAAGGGTGATGCCGTGCCATGATTCATATTGATTATAAGCACGAAGGTAAATGTCGTGCCATGACTTTTATTGATTATAAGCACGAAGGTTAATGTCGTGCCATGATACATTGTACATTGCATAGTGAGGAAGAGTGTAAAGCACGAAGGGTGATGCCGTGCCATGATATTGATTACATTGCATTGTGAGGAAGAGAGTAAAAGCACGAAGGGTGATGCCGTGCCATTGTTTACTTTTCTGATATTTATACTTGCTTCGTGGGCTATTGTGTTAGATTGCCTCCCTTGTTTACTTCTATCTGTCAATTAGACTGCTTCACTTCACTTGTTTCCTCTTTACTTCTCCCGTATCCCTTACTTGTTTGCTTATCTCTTGTCTCGTGTTATCCCTGTTACCTACTGTATAATAGGACAGGTTATCGTTATTGTCAAGTCCAGCCTCGTCACTACTTCGGCCGAGGTTAGGCTCGGCACTTACTCAGTACATGGGGTCGGTTGTACTGATACTACACTGCACTTCTTTATGTTGTGCAGATCCCGCTCCCGGACCCCGTGGACCGCTCTGAGGGAGTCACCTTCAGTCCACATTGAGCTTCAAGGTATACCACCGGCGTTCGTGGACCCTGGAGTCTCTTCTGCTATTGTGTCCTATTGTCTTACTTCTCTTTCAGTTCTAAAGACAATATTGTATTCCCTTTCAGACTTGTATTTAGTATTCTTATAGCTAGTCCGTGAGATTGCGACACCCCGATTTTGGGATTTTGCGATATTGTTGTCTTTATCGTTTCATTATGCGTTTTGAATTATTATTACTTTCTACTGTAAAACTTTTGAAGTGACTCGGGATATTCCAGTAAAGGCTTGAAGGTTAATGGCTTTAAATACTGTTACGTTGTTTATAGATGTCAAATGTTGTGTACGTTGGCTTGTCTAGCGGGTTCAACGTTAGACGCAGTCACGGCCTGAAAGGTGGGATTTCGGGTCGTGACAACTAACTTTCGCTAATTCAAGCCTAATTCTACACCGGACATCACAAAATTATTCTGAACACACTCCTAAGTCCCAAATCACCTAACGAAGCTATCCGAGCCATAAAATCCGCATTCCGGGGTCGTTTACCAATAAGCCAACTCTCAGTTGACTTTTTCCAACTTTAAGGCTATTTTAAAGACTAAGTGACTAAACTCTCACTACAACCATTTCGATTTCAAGCCTACCATCTCTAACACATCAATAACAGTTTAACCAACCTATAACAAGTCAATAACAGTAATTATAATGCAGGTTCTACATAACGACAGACCGGGTCGTTACAGATGATGTACCTGATTTTAATAATAATTCCTTTTCGACCTCGGGTACGAGGGCTAGTGTGAAGTCGGCCACGAAGTCTGCCAAGATTTGATACATGATGGTCGTGCAAGGTTGATACTCGATATTGTACCCGCTGATCTCAATGGCCTATTTGGTCAATCGACCCAAGAGTTCGGGTTTGTGAAAAATGTTGTGAATGTGATAGGTAGTCACAACACAAATTGGGTGACACTGAAAATATGGTTTTAATTTCCTAGAGGCGCTTATTAAAGCAAGCTCTAATTTTTCTAAGTATGGGTATCGGGTCTCGGCCTCACCTAAGGTCCGACTAACATAATAAACAGGAAATTGTGTACCTTGCTCTTCTCGAACTAAGACCCCACTTACCGCTATCTCTGAGACTGCTAAGTATAAGTAGAGTTGCTCGTCTACTTTCGGGGTGTGAAGAAATTGTGGGCTCGACAGGTATCGTTTTAGTTCTTTTAAGGCTTACTGACATTCCGGGGTCCATGTGAAATTGCTCTTCTTCTTAAGTAGTGAGAAGAACCGGTGACTCCTATCTAAAGACCTCGAAATAAATCGACCTAGGGCAACTGTACGCCCTGTTAATCTTCGTACGACCTTGACATTATCCACGACCCTGATATATTTGATGGCCTTGATTTTATCGGGGTTGATCTCGATCCCCCGATTTGATACCATGAAGCCGAGGAACTTGCCTGAGCCGACCCCGAATGCGTATTTCTCCGGGTTGAGTTTATGTTGTACTTTCTTAGTATGTCGAAAGTCTCCTGCAAATGTTTCAAATGGTCCTCTGCTCGCAGGGACTTAACTAATATGTCATCAATATAAACGTCCATTGATTTACCTACTTGTTCTTAGAATATTCGATTTACTAGGCGTTGATAAGTAGCACCAGCATTTTTTAGTCCAAACGGCATTACGTTATAACAATAGGTGTCGTATTTAGTGATGAACAAAGTTTTTTCATGATCCTCTGGGTTCATTTGTATTTGATTATGCTCGGAGTAGGAATTGAGAAAACTGAGAATCTCGTGGCCGACCGTGGCATCGATCATGAGATCGATATTTAGCAAAAGGAAAAGAATCCTTAGGACAGGCCTTGTTTATATCCTTATAATATACGCACATTCTAAGTTTATTTCCCTTCTTAGGGACTACAACTACGTTAGCTAACCATTCGGGATATTTTACCTCCCCAATGGATCCTATTTTGAGAAGTTTTGTTACCTCGTCCTCGATGAATGCGTGCTTAACCTCGGACTAGGGACTTCTCTTTTGTTTTACTGGGCGGAACTTTGGATCCAACCTTAATCGATGTGTAGTGATCTCCAGCGGGATCCCTGTCATATCAAGATAGGACCAAGCAAAACAATCCATGTTATTTAAAAGAAATTGAATAGGTTTTTTCCTGAGCTCGGGAGTCAACCCTATGCCCAGGTATACCTTTCGTTCGGGCAGGTCCTCGATCAATATGACTTGTTTCAACTTTTAGACTATTGATTGGGTAGAATCGGAATCATCGAGAATTATAAAGGATTGAGGGATCTAGCGGTCATCGTCCTCGTCCGTTCCCCACTTCTCCGACTGGGTCGAGGCTGGTTCCTGTGGTTGCTATTTAGCTTCCCACTTTCCTTTGGACTTTGATCCCTTTGTTGATGAGAGTGCTGACACCGTTATTACTTTATCGAACACAAACATCTCTTTGGAGGCATGGTGTTCCCCATACACCGTTTTTACTCCCTACGGTGTAAGGAACTTCAGAATTTGGTGAAGAGTTGAAGGGACTGCCCTCATGTTATGGATCCAGGGACTTTCGAGCAAGACGTTGTATCTCATATCGCCCCCGATCACATGGAATTTTGTTTCTTGAACAGTCCCGGCTACGTTTACTACATGATGATTTCGCCCTTAGTAGTTTCACTCGCCATAGTGAAACCATTGAGAACCCATCTGCGGGCATAATCTGATCTTGCAGGCCGAGCTGCTCCACGACCCTCGATCGAATAATATTGACCGAACTTTGTGGATCAATTAAAACACGTTTAACCTGAATTTCATAAGAATAGAGATTACCAATGCATCGTTATGGGGTTGTGAGATCCCCTCTGCTTCCTCGTCATTGAAGGACAAGGTCCCTTCCGGTACGTAGTCTCGAGTTCGCTTTTCCCTGGTGATCGACACCTTAGTACGCTTAAACACCAGTTCCTAGGGAATATCAACCCCACCAACGATCATGTGAATCACGTGTTGTTGTTCTTCCTGTTTGTGTCCCTGTCTCTGAAGCGATTGTTAGTCGTCGCTCAAGAATTCTCGAAGATGATCGTCCTTGAATAGGAGGGCTACCTCCTCCCTTAGCTATCTACAGTCCTCGGTTCTATGACCATGAGTAATATGGTATTTGCATAATTAATTAGGGTTCCTTTGTGTCGTATCAGTCTGTAGGGGTCTGGGCCATCTAGTATCTTTGATCCACCCAATGGACGATACAATACGTGATGCGTCGATGTTGAAGTTTTATTCTGATAGTCGTGGTGCTTCTGTGGGTTCGACATGTTTATCGAAGCCACTCTTACTCATAATCCCTCGGGAGCTCTGTCCTCAATCATTCCTTCGATCATTTTGAATGAGGTTACATCCTGGACCGCTGTTTCTACGATCTGCACCGTATAGTTGATACCGATCTATGTTCGATCGGGGTTCCTTGTCGATGTCCCTTTGAATTCTGTCGACGGGTCTGTTTGGATAAATAGAACCGAAAGGGGTCCCTAACCAATCATCATCGACCCTGATTTTCGACTGGTACCGATTATGCACATCGGCCCAGGTCACTACTGGATACTAAATTAATTTTTTCTTTATTTATCGTGATGCTACCGAACTTCATACGTTCAATCCTTGAGTAAAGGCTTGGACATCCCAATCGTCTGCGACCGGGGGTAGGTCCATGCGATCCATCGGGAACCGAGATACAGATTCCCTTAACATTTCATTGTCCTTTTGTTTCACTTTGAAGAAGTCCGACTTCCTAGTCGCAACCTTTATTGCTCCGACGTGTGCTTTGACGAAGGAATCGCAAGCATGGCGAAGGAATCGATGGAATTGGGCGGCAAATTGTGGTACCATACCATCGCCCCCTTCGATAAAGTTTCTCCAAACTTCTTTAGCAGAACAGACCCAATCTCATCATCTTCAAAGTCATTCCCCTTTATTGCGCAGGTATAGGAAGTCACATGCTCAGCTAGGTCGGTGGTCCCATTGCAATTGGAGATTTCTGGCATGCGGAACTTCTTCGGGATAGGCTTTGGAGACGCACTTGGGGGGAAAGGCTTCTACATGAACTTCTTTGAATCCAATCCCTTTAGAATCAGTGGTGCCCTCGGTATTAGGTCAACATGGGAGTTGTATGTTTCTACCTTTTTGTCATTTGCCTCGATCTTCTTTTCCCCTCATTCGATCCGCTTAGTGAGCTCCTCGATCATTTTCATAATGGCGGGGTCAGTCCCCGATTCATTGGCGTTTGATCTCTCTGGTACAGGTTCGGCCTTTTGAACACCTTCTAATGAGGGCTCGGGTTCGACCCCACTCGGTGCTCGATGCTGGTTTTGCAGTTGTGCTATAGCAGCTTGTTGAGCCTGTAACATTTCAAATATCAGTTGGAGGTTGACTCTACGGTCTTCTCCACCCTGCGTACCTTGACCACCTGATCAAACTTCCTTACGTACGCTACCTTCAGGATCAACGCCCAGATTTGCATTTAGGGCGATATGTGAACTGACATCAACGATATTTGCAATTGGTACTCCCTCGAGGCCAGTCTGAGGCACTTCTATCCCTGGGGCGGCTATATTGTCATTTTCCCCATGAAAACCAAGGCCATTATCGACGTGTACGGGTACTGTTTGTGAGTTCGACATGCTGATCTTGAAATCAAAAACACTTACGAGAACAAGTGTAAAGTAGTATGTGTTTGTGTTACGAGAATTAATACCAGGCAATCACTATTATCCTTAGCCCCACGGTGGGCACCAAATTGTTTACCTTAAAACTGGATAACAATTAAACTTATAATGTGCTTTTAAGGACACATGATTTCACCTAATACCAATTGATAAATGTAATGATTAATAATAGAATTGACAATTAAGGAAAGCAAACCAGTATCGAAATGCAATTCAGCCCTCGAGCTATGGTGCCCTCGAACTGACCTATACCAGAATAATGAAGTATAAAGCAAACTGATAAATAAGAAAATATAAGCGAGAGAGAGTGTTATATTGCTTTGATATGTGAGAATAATGTGTCTTAAAATGATTAGAACCCCACTTAATATAGTAGAGGGATTCTACTTATGGTACAATTCTAATTACAGAAAGAAATTAGGAAAGAAGTTATTCGGGACAAGGTGGGAGTGGCCCTTGTGGAGGCAAAGATGTGTGAGACAAGGTTGAGATGGTTCAGGCATGTTAAGAGGAGAAGCACAGATGCCCATGTCAGAAGATGTGAGAGGTTGGCCTTGGGAGGTGAGAGGAGGGGTAGAGATAGGCCAAAGAAGTCTTGGAGAGAGGTGATCAGGCGGGACATGGCGCAACTTGGGCTAACCGAGGACATGACCCTTGATAGAAGGGTGTGAAGGTTGAAGCTTAGGGTAGAAGATTAGTAGTTAGTCGTGCGTTTCCCTTTGTGGCGCTAGTACGATACCCTTTTTTCCTTAGTTTGCTATATTCGCATGTCTTGTTCCGTTGTAACTTGCCATCGGTAATTACGCAGTTTGCTAGTAGTACTTCGTTCATATTCTCGTTTGCTGCCTTGGAATTAGTTTTCTAAATATGTTATCTTGTTGTTACTTGTTCTCGGTACCCCTTTTCATATTCTCTGTTGCTATCTTCAATTTAGTTTTCTAATTATTTATCTTGCCAATACTTGCTAACAGGGCTTCTCTCACATTCTTTAGCCGAGGGTCTATCGAAAATAGTCTGTCTGTCCTCCCAGGGTAGGGGTAAGGCTGTGTACATCCTACCCTCCCCAGACCCCACTTGTGGGATTATACTGGGTGGTTGTTGTTGTGTTGATTTGATCCGTTCTGAGATTTCTGCCATGATCTTCGACCAGTCACGGATATCTCGTCTTTCTGTTATTATGTTATCTTCGGCCTTGCTCGAAGTCTACCTTGTTCAGTCTCGGTCCTTGCCGGTCTCGATCTCGACAGGTACCTCGAGTCCCGAACTCGATATCTTGTCCTCATGCCTCGATCTGATCTACTACGGGGCCGATCTTCGATCCATCCCCTTAGTCTTGCTTAATCAGTAAAATCGTTGGGCCTGGTTTTAATCCAAAACAATAGTTTAATGAATTTACATTCTTAAAAGTTGCGAAAGTAGTATAAAAATAGAATAGTATCAAATATTTTGGAACAATCTCCAAATGAAAAGAGTTTCACATAAATTGAAATGAATTGAATATAAATAAAAAACAAGGTTCATAAAGACTTTAGGCTATTAGTACATGACAACTAGATTTAACATGATAAATAAAAAAAAATTACAATATCACTCTAGTAAGCTAATCTAATGTAGGAATAAACATGAGATAATCAAGCTGTCATCAATCTTCAACACTGAGCTTGTTGGTCTTCAATCTCCAGCAAATGTGCATGCTTTTTCATCATCCTGAATTCTGATCTTCAGCTGGTTATAATGTTTCAAATTGTTGTTTTTGAGACTTTCCTTGCAAGAATAATCCAACAAATAACCCTATAAAACACAAAGAAAGCAAACATAATTCCAACATTCGTCCACCTAGTATCCTTGTCAAGTCCCCTGTTCTTCAATACATCATATCCTGTCAACAAACATTCTGAATGATTTTCATCATTCCAAGTGAAACATTTGCTTCTCAAACTCCAATATTCATTTGTCAGTAGTGCATCCAAAGGATACCTATATAAAGAAACATAATACATAAACAGCCAATATTTAGGTATGCATTCCTTTGGTATAAAGTAGCCAGAGAAGAGAAAGAAAGCCCCAAGAACAGTGCAAATCAGTGAATTCCCTGATATAAAATCAGGAGAAACTGCACTCAGAAACAGAACCAAAGAACTTGCCATCAAAACTATCACCCAAACCACAAACGTGAAGAACACGAAAGCTGTAATCGAAGGATTCAGCCCTACGATCCAATAAACTGGGACAGCAAAAAGAATGGCTACTGCAAAGAGAAATGGAAGGAAGATTATCGTGTTCGCGATCATGTAAGAAGAGATTTTATAAGCTCCTCTTGACGATTCCTTCATTATAACTCGCCTTTCTTGAAGATAAATTGGAAGTGCTTCAACTGTTGAAGATAGCAAAAAACTTAGGCTAAATGCAAAAAGGCCTAATCTTTCTGTAACTCCACCTTCATCATTCCTCATTTTAATATACACACTTCCTAGTCCAAATCCTCCCACTAAAGCTTGCATTGTTCGCGCCAAGAAAAGTTGCTTTGTCCTGTAAATAATTTTCCAGAATCTTGAACATAACACTGCTATTTCAAATAAACTTGAGCAACCTGAATCCAAAACAGCACCAGCTTTTGCCTGATCGATTACTTCTTTACTCGCGCCATCTTGAATTATAGCCTCTTCCCATCTCAAATAAGAACATGACTGATATTTAGAATGCAAGTCCTGGTTCTCCAACACGGATATAATTTCCATAGCAAATTCAAGAGGATTAAGCTGAATAGGAATTTCATATCCTATTCGACTTATATTTTCCTCGAGCGATTCAAGAGAGCCAAAATGAACAACAGATCCATGATTAAGGATCAAGAGATTAGAAATATATTGTAGAATTCTATAACTAGGTTGATGAATAGATAAAATTATGGTTCTATGTTTTGTTTTTGCCATAGATGAAAGCAATTCAATAACTTGAAGGGCTGAACTGCTATCTAATCCTGAAGTTGGCTCATCTAAGAGTAATATATTAGGATCATGAATCATGTCAACTCCAATTGACACTCTTTTTCTTTCACCACCTGAAATTCCTCTGTTTTCTTCATCTCCAACAAAGTTATGAGCTACATGGTCAAGTCCAAGTTCTTGCATTAAGCTTTCAACTCTTTCTTCTCTCTCCTTTGAACTCATTCCTCTTAACCGAAATTTTGCACTAAACATTAAAGTTTCCTTTACTGTTAATAGAGGAAGTAAATTGTCGTCTTGAGCCACATAACCACATATGTTTCTTAATTGGACAGGACTAGTAATTGCATGGTCATTGAGATAAATACTTTTTGTATCAAAATCTTTGTTCTTTACCCTTCCTGATATCACACGTAACAAAGTTGACTTGCCCGTGCCACTTGGTCCAACGATCGCTAAAATCTCAGAACATCCAGCTACAAATGAGACTGATTTGAGTATGCTGAATTTTGGCTTAGTACTTTTCTTGATTAAGGAAGAAAAGATTGACGAATTCGGGGAAATAGTATACGAGAGATTACGAACTCTTAGTTCGTAAGTTTTGTTATTTGAAGACGATTGTGGTGGTGGTGGTGGTGGTGGAGGTGATGACGAGTGAAAAGAAGAAGAATTAGAATGAGTTCTAGTGGATTGTTTGGCTGGTGAACATGAAGTTGAAGTTGAGAAAAGTATCATTGAGTCATCTTCAGGACTGCCTGGACTTGGTTGGTATGTAGTACATGGGGAAGCCATTTTTTTTTTTGGAGTTGAGAATTGATCAAACAGAAATGCAAGAAAGTGAAAATAAGGGAAGAATTTCAAGTCTAGAAAATTGCTTTGTTTGGATAGGGGGGAAAGGAAGTTGAACAAACTAGGTTGATTGTAGTTATGGTTTACTAATGCTGGTGAAAATACGTAATGTAATATAGGCAGCGTTTGGCCATCTACATAGTTTGACTAACATTTGTTACGGTAATATCTTATAATTATCTTATCCCACCAAAATTTAATCTAATATGATGATGTATTCAACAAGTTTAATAGCTAATCTTTTTAGGAGTATAATGATATCATGAGATGTTAAGTAGGTGTTTGGACATAAGAATTGTAAAATTCCAAAAAATGGTGAAAAAAAATTTCAAGTGAAATTGAAATTTAGAGTTGTGTTTGGACGTAAAATTCAGTTTGGGTTGTTTTTGAAGTTTTGTGAGTAATTTGAGTAAAAATTTAAAAAAAATAACTTTCTGGAGTTTTTCAAATTTTTGAAAATTTTTAAAATGCATCTTCAAATGAAAATTAAAAATTTTATAAACAAATGTTGATTTTGAAAAAAAGTAATTTTTTTTTTAAAAAAGGAAAAAATATTCTATGTCCAAACGGTCTCTAAGTATTATACAAGCAGAAATATGGAGTAGTAGTAATTGTTTCTGTATAGAGATGACACGAATGTTTAGTGCTATTCTACTGACACATATACAGATGAGAAGAATGGCTGAGTGTACTCACTCCGATCTAAAATAAGTGATTTTTTATCTTTTTTTGTGGTCCAAAATAAGTGATTTTTCTAGATTTCAAGAATGAATTAATTATTTATTTCCTACATTATCTTTGGAGTAAATAGTGTTGGAGTATGTGTTATTATGTGAGATAGTAAAGGTTAATATGGTCAATTTAATTGCTAATTAATACTAAAAGATGAATTTCTTAATATATGTGAAAACATCAAAAAAATCACTTATTTTGAACCGGAAAGAATATTATAGTGCCACAATAAGGGATGTACCATGTGTAGTCATTGTAGGATTCTGTAGCATAATAAAAACTGCTTTAATACTATCAATTTGGTGATCAAATTCATTTATGAATATGGGCTCCTGGACGCCAATAATCATTGAGTTTCTTATACAGTGAAAGGTCCAATTACATTGGAGTATATTTATTGCGTTTCATTGGGCTTCACTGTTTATCAACTTATTGTCACTGCCTACCTATATTTTCAGGTCAGTGGATTGGGCTTACTTTTAGTTTGATATCCGAAGGCTTCAGTCGGTAGAGAAGCAGCTCTGTGGATGCTCGTTGCTCCTTTTGAGATACTTAACCAATATAGTCAACAACAACATACTCAATATTATCTTACACTGTGGGATCTGGGAAGGGTAGTGTTCACGCAGACTTTACCCTTGTCTTGTGAGGATAGAGAGGTTATTTCTAATAGACCCTCGGTTCAGGAAAGCATAAGCACCACAATAATAAAAATATATATAAGAAGGGACAGTAAAAGCCATATAAAAGCAGAATATATGGCTTCCTATCAAAGGTCATGTCCTCGGTTAGCTGAAGATGCGTCATGTCTTGCCTAATCACCTCTCCCCACCTCTTCTTAGGCCTACCTCTACCACTTTGTAGGTCCTCCAATGTCAACCTCTCACACCTCCTCACCGAGACATCTGTGCTCCTCCTCCTCACATGACCAAACCACCTAAGTCGCTCTTCCCGCATCTTGTCCGCAATAGGGGCAGTGGCGGAGCAACATGCATCAAAGGGGTGTCAACCGACACCCCTTCGCCGGAAAATTACATTGTATAGCTCGGTAATATTTTTTAAAGTATGTATATATACTATATAATGACACCCCTTGACTTCTTGGTGAGTTTGTTTCTTTATATTTTGACTCCCCTTAATGAAAATCGTGGATCCGCCACTGAATAGGGGCCACACCCACCTTGTCGCGAATAACCTCATTTCTGATTCTATCTAACCTGGTGTGCCCGCACATCCATCTCAATATCCTTATCTCTGCTACCTTTATTTTCTGGACATGAGCGATCTGGACTGGCCAATACTCAGCTCCATACAACATTGTTGGTCTGACCACCACTCAGTAGAACTTATCCTTAATTTCGGTAGCACGTTCTTGTCACACAAAATCGGAAGCGAGTCTCCATTTCATCTATCCCGCCCAATATGATGCGTGACATCTTCACCAATCTCCCCATCCCCCTAAATAATAGACCCAAGGTACTTAAAGCTCCCTTTCCTTAGGATGACCTGCGAGTCCAGCCTCACCTCCCCTTTCCCTCCTTGAATCTTGCCACTGAAATAGCACCCAAGTATTCTGTCTTGGATCTGCTCAACTTGAAACCTGTAGATTCCAGGGTCTGCCTCCATACATCTAACTGCACGTTGACACCGTCTCGCGTCTCGTCGATCAATATAATATCATCAGCAAATAGCATACACCACGGCACCTCCCCTTGGATGTGGCGCGTCAGTACGTCCATCAGTAGAGCAAACAAAAAAGGGCTGCATGACGACCCCTTATGCAACCCCATTGTGAATACCTAATTTTTGCACCATTTTAACATCTCCTACATTCATTAGTGTTTTGTTATTTCAATTGTTTTTCTCGATTTTTGTGTCTTTAATTGCATAATTTCTATCATAAAAATACCAAAAAATAATATATATATATATATATATATATATATATAGTTCTTTCTTCATTTGTGCATTTTAGGAATTAAATAACGATTCGATTGGTGAATTAATCTAGTTATATGGATAAGTTGTTTAATTATTTTGTTTGTTTGGTTAAGTTTAGTTTAATAAGTAGGATTAAGGAATAAATTGGGTCAAATTTGAAAAATAAAGTGGTTAAGAGTGCAAGACAATGGGCTGCCATGAGAGGATTTAAAACGACGTAGTTTCAGATAAAACTACGTCGTTTTGGTTAAGTAAATGAAAATCAATCATGACCATTCATTCCATCTTAATCTAAT
>ML275971.1:82758-100466 GCA_005239495.1 Nicotiana undulata
GGGGGCACATCTCTTACACATATTGAAAGATCTTTTACACTTTGAAAGAGAAAAAGAAAAAAGACACAATTTAAAAACTGAGCATCCAAAAAATGAAATATGAGAGTTGTTGAGTGAGTATACAGAAGGCAAAAACTGTCCAAAAAGGGGGTTCTTAAGTCAGTTTACTTAGTTCTTTCCTTGTTAAAAGTTGCTGAATTTTCTGCTTTAGTTCGTCACTTTTTCTGGGTTGTTTCTCGGGTCACCCAAGTTGTTGATTTGTTGTTGTTTCCCCTGCTGATCCTACTGTTTCTGTTGCTGAAATTTCTGCTATTGTTACCGCTGTATTTCTGCTTTCCAGGTAATTTTCAAATCCTTATATTGCATATTTTATTGTAATAAGAAGCATTTGATTCCGGTTTGGTTGATGGAGCATGTTAGATTGATTTTGTTTCAAGATGAATGTTATATTACTGTTATCTTTATGTAAATATGTTAGAAGTTAGTTAAATTATCGTTTTCTTGTTTATATATGATTGGAATTGCATTTTGTTAAGTTTACTTAGTTTAAGGAAGAGATAAAAAGCTCGTTTTAACCATGTTTGCTTAGTTTGGGATCTTTTTATGTGAGTTACTTTTAAGGTTCATGTATAATTATTTAGGAAAGACTTCTAGCCTCAAATGTTTTGATACTTTACATTATAGTCAACATAATATTATAATATGGTCATTCTCTTTAGCATTAAAGTATTATTTATTTATTTTTGTAATTTTATACTTAGTTGTGATTTGTAATTATGAAAGTGGATTCAAATGCTTAAGGTGTTTACGTTACTAATGAGTTTGTAGTCTGATTAGTGCCATGTAGGTGTATGAGTAGAAATATTATGTTAGTCCTTAAGAAATAAATTGATTAAGGAAATGAAAGAGCAAAGATAATTACTAGCATGCGAGTTTCTTTTAAGAAAAACGTTTCTTGTAATGTGATGAGCAATTTGGGCTTAGAAGAATACTTGTCACGTTGTGTTGTGTTTGTCATTGAAGCTCTTAAGCAGCATAGGCTAAATGAGCTAAAATCTGTAGGCCCAATGACAATAGAAAGTAAATGGGTTTTTTCCTTAAAATCACTATTTTATGTTTTGTTAAATAAAATAAGTGGCCCAAAACCATGAAAGTTCAGCATAAGTTTACCCGGGTTTAATGTCTTGCATTAATTAAAAATAATTTTTAATAATGTCATATTTGTTCCCTTTTTTGTCGAATAAGGCTAAAAATAAAAAAGAGGAAAGTTTAAGCACTTCTTTTTTTTGTATTAATTTAAACGCTAGGCAAATAGTAGGCGCGCTTTAACTTCACGAAATCGCTTGCGTAGCGTGATGTTTAACATTAAATAAATTAATTCAACAATGTCATACCATACTCGCTAGTTTTTAGTTAACTTTCAATTTAATTAATCTTTTGTCATAATCGCGGATTCGCTTGCGTAGCGCGGTAGTAACATTTAATAATTTTTATAAAAAAATTATTTTTTTCAAAGCACGAATATAGTATCTTTCTGAAAATAATAGTGTGCTAATAGTCCTTTATCATAACTGCGAATTCGCTTGCGTAGCGCTATTATGACAAAAATTAATAAATTCGTCTCGGTCGCACATTCGCTTGCGTGGTACGATCAGGACAATTTTATTCAAATCTTTCTCTAATAATTTTAATAATTAAAAGCGGATAGTTGAAACATCAAAAATAATATAAATCACAGTTGTACAAAATTAATTTAAGCCAAGTTTTAAGTCAACAAAGCGACCGTGCTAGAACCACGGGACTTAGGGAATGCCTCACACCTTCTCCCTGGTCAACATAATTCCTTACCCGAACTTTATTTTCGCGGACCGATAAAAATAGAGTCAAACCTTCCTTTGACTAGGGATTCAAATAAAAGGTGACTTGGAACACCGAAAAATCAATTCCAAGTGGCGACTCTGTAAATAAAATAATCCCTACTCAAATTTGTCACTTCAATTGGAAAAACTCTTCAACCCACAATCCATAACACATACATATCATCTTTCGGGGGTAGAAAAATACTAATAAAAAGGAGATAGTGTTTGTAGTACACTTTAATACAATTAAAGAAAGAACTAATTGGTTTGCGTGGATTCTGTTTCGAAAAGGGCATATATGGACTAACTATGTGACTGTAAGGACATATATGGATCAATTATGTGACGGTAAGGACATATATGGGCTAAAATATTAACGAATGGCACATTTGCTCAATTTCATATAATGCAAGGACATATTTGAACATTTTCTGTTTTTTTTATGCAATCAGTCACTTAAAAAGAAATTGCAAATAACTATATTTTATAGCATTAATTGATAATCTAGAATAAATAAAAAATAAGCTTTCATATAAGCTGATAAAGTAAAAATTCATTACATCTGGTCATAAAATGCTACTCCTATTAAGTACCCCTAAGTTATGGAGGCCCCAGGACCATATACATATGAATCCAGTAAGAATTTAATGTTCAAACCAATTTTGGTAGGATGCTCTTTTCGACCCCGACAGCAATTCTAGTTACTAAGCCCCATATACACCTTTGCTTTACCCATTATATTTTTCTTCTTGATTTTTATATTTTGTCGATTTATTTTGATAACGAAGTTTCAATTAAGCAAACCATATGTCCCTTTTAGTCCTACAAAATTCGGTGCCTCTCAATTTGATCACTATCTAATAATACAGGAACCACCAGATACAAGTCCTTTCAAAATTCATCACTGTACTTTCTTTGCTTTGTTCGCACATCACTAGATCAGTTTAGGTGATGCTCTACTCTCATATTTTGTTACGAGTTAAATTGTTTAACCAAATATGCTAATTTTGCTTATCTTTCGATCTCAACATTAATTATTTTTTTGATTTTTTTTTTTTTGGGAAAGGTGCATTCCACGCTTAATGTACGTATGAATAATTATTGAAGTTGTAGAATAAATGGTTTATTTTCTTTGACAAAATAATAGACGCGTACTTAAAATAAAGTCCGGAACAAAAATGTGATTCTTTTGGACTCAAAGAACCAAAATGTGTGGGGGAAAAACTGGTGACCATAATATATATAACGCCCTTTTATAAGGTGTTAAACCTTAACGGACGTTTGCCCAGTTAAGTTGTCACGACCTGAAATCCCACCGTCGGAATCGTGATGGCGTCTAACGTTGAGCCCGCTGACAAGCCAACGTTCCGGTTAATATGACTTATTTCCCTATTAATTAGCTTTTAAAAGAAAAGTGATATACGAGAACAAATATAAATAAAAGTGCGGAAGATATGAAATCTAACAACTCGGGTAATAGCATTACAAAATCCTTGATACAAACCCCCAGAACTGGTATCACAATTTCACGGACTGTCTAAGAATACTAAAAATAAAGGTCTGAATAAGCAAGTACAACTGTCTCAGAAATACAAAGAGAAGACATAAAAGGAATGAGATAGGAGGTGACGTCAAGGCCTGCGGACGCCTGCAGGACTACCTCAGTGTCGCCTGTGGACTGAAGGATACTCCCTCGATCAATGCCCACTGGGGCCGGTACCGTAATCTGCACAACATAAAGAAGTGCAGGTGTAGCATCAGTACAACCGACCTCATGTACTGAGTAAGTGCCGAGCCTAACCTCGGCGAAGTAGTGACGAGGCTAGAACACGACAACTAATAAATACCTGTGCAATTCAATTATATATAACAGAAATAATGACAGGAAGTAAACAATTAAGTACAAGAACGGGAGAAACATGATGGGGACAAGGGGAAACAATACTAAATAACAGAACAAAGCAACAGTCCACGTATCAACCTAACAACAGGAAGTAACCACATAGAACAAACAAGTGCACGGCATCACCCTTCGTGCTTTACTCTCATCCTCACCAAAACAAGTGCACGGCATCACCCTTCGTGCTTTTACTCTCATCCTCACCAAAGCAATAATTAAATAAAAACGACACGGCATGATCCTTCGTGCTTTTACACTCATCCTCACAATGCAATAAATAAATACACGACATCACCCTTCGTGCTTTACACTCTCATCCTCACAATGCAATAAATAAATACACAGCATCACCCTTCGTGTTTTACATTTTTTCTCACCCAAACAATATCAAGAACAAAAGTTTGGCAAGGAAAATCAACAACATAAATCATAAGTCACAACATCCCGGCAAGGGAACAATAACAGAGATATTACCGTCCCGGTAAGGGACACAGCTATAACCAATCTCGCTCAAGTGTATAACTTAACAAAATAATCCTCAACCGAACAATTAATCAACAGTGTTCACAACCAAGTATTTCCAACAATTGAATAACCTCCAAAATGAAATCTACTTCATAACACAGTAAATATCGAAGAAAAACACACATATCATAAAAATCGACTCACAGGCATGCTTGACAATAATGCATAGGTACTCGTCATCTCACATATACATTGAACATGGAATAAACACGTAGCACATATGACTCAACACATATTCCCTCAAGTTAAGGTTAGGCCAAACACTTACCTCGGCTCCAAGAATCCAAATAAAGCCTCTAGCACTGCTTTTCCTTTCGAACCCGACTCCAAATCAATCGTATCTAGACATAATTGACCCAATAACATCAATAAATGCTAAACAATTCAATTCCAAAGCTTAATTATAGATTTCCTAACATTCTTCCCAAAATTCGTAAAATCGACCTCGGGCCCGCTTGGTCAAAACACGAGGTTCGGACCAAAACCCGATCACCCATTCCCCCACGAGCCCGAATATATAATTTATTTTGAAATTCGAATCCAAAACAAGGTCAAATTCCGGAATAATCAAAAAGCCATAACTCTTCCCAAATCCCCAATTTTCTACCTTAAATCCCATATTTTTAGGCCTAAAATCTAATGGGTGTTAATAAAAATGGAAGAAAACAAGTCAAAGATCACTTATCTAAGAGGTTATGGTGAAGAAATCCTTCCAAAAATCGCCAAAGAGGTTTGGAGAAGAAGAGGTTTATGAATATGGTGAAGAATTCCGTATTGGTTCTGTTTTGGACATTTTAAAACAACTGGCCGTATTTCTTCTCCGCGTTCGCGAAGGGTTAACTATCCTAACCTATGCGTTCGCGAGCGTGGGGCCGCGTTCGCACAGGTTAGATGTACCCATCCCCCAGGTCCCCTCTTAGGTTGTGTGTTCGCGGCCACCCTGGTGCGTTCACACAGCTGCTATTAACTTACCCTCCGCGTTCGCATCCTTATGGGTGCGTTTGCATAGCTTTAATATTGCCTGACCCCCAAATTCCCCAATACTCTACGCGTTCGCGACATCATGGGTGTGTTCGCGTAGAGTGAAAATCCCATACTCCGCGTTCGCACCATAGCCCATGTGTTCGCATAGCAATGGCCACCCCTCTTACTCGCGTAGGCATTGCGTTCGCATGGTTCCCCATGCATTCGCAGAAGGCAAGCCTCTTAGACACCAGAAAACAGATTTTACACCAGAGTTTTGAGTTCCAAAATACCCCGACACCCACCCAAAACTTACCCGAGCCCTCGGGGCTCCAAACCAATTATGCACACAACCTCATAAACATCCTACGGACTTATTCGGGTAATTAAACGACCAAAATAACATCAAAACAATGAATTAAACTCCAAAATTCATGAAATTTCTCAAAACTTCTCTAAACTTCGAATTTTGCATTTTTTATCTGAATCACGTCAAACGAAGTCCGTTTCTTACCAAACTTCACAAATAGCACATATAAATCATATCGAACCTGTACTGGGATCCGAAACCAAGATACGGGACCGATACGACATGTTTCACATAAAATTTTATTTTCAAAAACCTTTATATTTTTCAGAAAATAATTTTCTTTAAAAATTTATTTCTCGGACTTGGGACCTCGGAATTCGATTTCGGACATACGCCCAAGTCCCATATTTTCCTACGGACCCTCGGGGACCGTTTACCAAAAATGTTGACCAAAGTCAACTTTATTCAAATTTCAACACAAAAATATCATTTTTATCAGTTTTCACATAACGGCTTCCCGGCTACACGTCTGGGCTGCGCATGCAAATCGAGGTGAGATATAAAAAGGTTTTCATGACCTTGGAACACATAATTAGCTAGGAATACACGGGATGACCTTTTGGGTCATCACATAAGTATAGCACCCTAATACCTTACCGCTCTATATATATTATGTGGGCCCACCAATAATTCTTCTGGGCTTAACTGACATAACAATAATTCAACTGCGTATAGCACCCATATTTAAGGTGCTATACCTCAAATAATTGTAACCCAAGACTGTTTTTTGCCTTATATAAAGAGGTTAAGGATTTTGTAAAAATCCATTCATAAATATTCTCAAGTCTTCTGAAATATTTCTTCGTTAAGTTATTTTGCATTTTGGCATAATGTCTGAAGAGCGAAGAATTAGATTTTCATTATATTGGAGGGGTGAGGTTGTGGTGTCGAATAACTCAGTAAGTTATAGTTTATCTCCACAGTGTCATATCAAGTTTTCACTTACCATGGAGTACATTGGTATCGTTGTTATGTAAAAAAATGAGTGTGAGCAAACGTTCGGTGAATATTAAAGTAACCAAAATATATCTGTATTTTGTCACTCTGCAAGGGGTTGCTTGTTATGTTGAGTTTAACATCGAAGACGATGAAACTCTGACGACTCTGGATGAACACCGGGAATTTCTTGTGATAGAAATGTTGGAAATGTACGCCAAGGCTGAAGACATTCGCAATAATGAGGTTGCACAAAGTAGGGATATCATCAGGTGGTTATTTTGGAGCAGTTTTAACCGAACAGGTTCCGGGTGAAAGAGTTTGGCCTGATTTAAATTTATCTCCACGGGCGAATGAGGAGCGAGGAAATAATTTCTCTCATAGTTTACATAATCCACAAGACGAGTGGTAAACTTCAATTTTCCTTTGTATTACGATGTTTATTTTTTATGTATTGAATTTGTATTAAAACTCATATATTCCACAGGGGGTACCTGCCAGATAAGAATGTTACAAGTTATGAACCAACCAGTTGGAATATGCCTAGTTTTGGTGTGGTGGATCATGGTGGTACATCTGGGAGTCATCACCAACACGATAATGTCCATCATGAGATGTCAACGCATTACGATTTGTAAGTGAAGTGATAAAGTTATATGTAAAGTTTGGATCAATTTGAGTAACTCATTATTTTGTTGGTTGTGCAGTGAAAACGAGCAACTTGAAGGTCATGTCCTTACTTAATTTCCCGAAGATGACATATTTAATCGGGATATGGCAGATGGGCAGAGTCAGGAAGAGAATAGTTATTATGACAACAATGCTGATGAGTTTGGATATGACACACCCTTCCCCGATAAGGGTGACGATGAGGAAGGAGAGAATGCTGAACCTGATTTGACGAGGGAGCATGCTCCACCTCCCGTTAGACCAACAGTGTACGAGTCTCATATGTCAATGCATTCAAGGGAGATTCCTTACCTTGATCATTTTCCAAGTATGCCGGATGTGGATGCCCTCACAAGGGATATTAACGAAATTCGGAAAGCAATGTGGGATGATCTAAAGCAACGATGTTGTCAAAAGGAATGTTTTTTTTCTGATAAAGCGCGCCTAAGCAGGGCGGTGTGAATATATAGCGTAAAAGAGTGTCGTGAGATCACGATAGCAGAGTCATCTCCGGATGTATACAAGGTTATTTGTCATAGATGGTTTACGGTTTGTAATTGGATGTTTCATGCGGGAAGAAGAAAATAAATATGTGGGTTGTCGGTAAATACATTGGCACCCACAATTGTGAAATGGACACTTTCAGTGGGAATCATTTTAACTTGAATGTTGACTTCATTTCTCTTGTCTTGATTCCACACATTGAAACATTCATAAGGTACAAGATCAAAGAGTGTATAACATCTGTCCACCAGGAATATGGGTGTAACATTATCAAAAGAAAGGCATTTCTCGGGTGCAAACATGCGTTTGAAATTGTTCGTGTAATTGGGATAAGTTCTTTTCATATCTACCCAGGTATATGGCCGCATTGCAACACTTTAACTCCAATACTGTTGTTGAATGGAAGCTTGAGCGGAGTCCGGAAATACCAGAATATATATTCAAATGTGTGTACTGGGCATTTAAACCAGCAATTAATGATATTGTGCATTACCGGCCGGTAATATCCATAGACGACACTCATATCTATGAAAAGTATAATATTAAATTGTTGATCGTCATTACAGTAGATGCTAATGGAAGTATATTTTCTCTAACTTTTGCTATTTGTGCCAATGAAAGCCAAGAGACGTGGACACTATTTTTGAACCACTTGAAGGAGAATGTTGTTAGACAACGTTCAGGTATTTGTCTAATATCTGATCGAATAGTGGTATTTTAAGTTCGGTACAGAATTTGCATGCATGGAAGGAACCGTATGCCTACCACCAATACTGTGTGAGGCACTTAAAGGCCAATTTTCAGATACACATCCCAATAAGGATATGCATGATTTAATGTGGATTGCTGCAACAGATCACCAAGAGTGCAAATTTAGGAGGCGCATGGGATCAATCATGCAGGAAGACCAAGGAGCCTATCGTTGGTTGATGCGACATGAGCTTGACAAGTGGACTTTGCATGCGAATGGTGGCAGGAGATGGGAATTCTGACTACAAATGTGTCAGAGTCTTTCAACGAGTTATTGAAGTCTGCACGTGGATTGCCTGTCACTGCCATGGTGCGGATGTCATTCAAGTAGATGGTGGAGAGGTTTGTTGAAAGGGCTAGAGGTGCATCGTCACTGATGGAAAGGGATGTTGAATTTATGTCAATACCAATGAAAAGATTTGAGAAAGGGCGTTATATAGATTATGGTCACCAGTTTTCCCCCCACACATTTTGGTTCTTTGAGTCCAAAAGAACCATGTTTTGGTACCGATGTCCATAAATCGTATTTACTGCAATTGTTAATAATGTTAGTCAAACTGTAATACTATAAAATATATGAAACAACAAGTTTTTTAAACAAAAAAAAACACTAGTATAACAACCAATGTTTGACCAAAGCTGAGCAACAATGACAACGGCGCAAGGGTTACTTTCTTTTCAACTCTTTAACACTAAGAGGTCATTTGGTAGAGTGTATTAGAGAAAATAATTCTTGCATTAACTTTGTGTATTTGTAATACCTTGTTTGGTACACTTTTTCAACCTATTTGGTATTATCCTATGTATAGCTAAGGCATAGAAAATCATGGCATTAGCAATACAAAGGCTATTAATGCATGCATTAGCATGATTAAAGACAAAATTGTCCTTAAAATCTCTTAAAGATAAAGAATATGGAAGGCATTTTTGTAAGCAAACTCATGCTTGCATCACTAACCTATGTATTAGTAACATTTGCATTACTAATACACCTTATTTAGTATTATTCTTATACTTCCTACCAAACGACACCTAAGGGAAGTGCTTTCTCAATATAAGCACATTCACTTTTCTTTCCACCATCAATAAGAGACACTCTCTTTCCAAAGCAAAAGAGAGCTCACTTTCTTCCCTCCATTTTCCATTCTCCAATCTTTTAATAGCATGAAATGAGCGTGTCAAAATCTTTGTATGAGAGTGCATACTTGTTTTCCAAGTGAAATAAAACCATGCCTGTTATTTCTTTCTAATGAAATATTCGTATTGCTAACTTGTGAAGTTCTTGTTCAACTGTGCATTGACAGAGAGATATTACTAGCATTGGCTTCTACTGTTTTTATAGTCTTTTCAATTCTTAATTGTTGAGGTCGATATGTCACAAAATTCGGCCGGATTCATACTTTATACTCTACCTTCGCATGAGTTAAACAATCATTTATTTCGGCTTATTTAATTTTCGCAACTCCTTTTTTTTTCTGCCTTAATATGTGGTTGCAATCGAATTTGTGATGAAGTCATAATAATCGCACACAAAAAAAAGAAGTCGTCATAATCCAGCCAACCCAATTCCCAAAGAAACTTTACAAAATAATAGCCAAGTAGTGGGAAGTGACTTAAATATTCTTAATAATTAACACACTCCATGTGGCTATATCAAATATGAATTAGAGGCTATTAGGTGGAGAAACTAGTGCTACAATAAGATCGTGGTACTTATTAGTAAAATAGCCAAAAACAATGGGGAAATCCAAAAGAAAAAGAAAGAAAGAAAGGAATGGATGAAGCCAAAAAGCACCAAATGATTGTCACTTGCTAGCATGTGGAATTATGCTGAAAGCTTATGATAAATTATACGTAAAATACTCTCACAGCTAACATTATGAGTAACATGACTTGCGGCAATAATCAGGAAAAAGACAAAATGAGAATAAAAACAAGCAAAATGAGTGACAATTTTTGTTCCCGTTCAATGGCCACGAGCCTTGTCTCAAAATTCTGGTCCACCCTAGTTGTTCCTAGCAATAAATAAAGAAAATAGGATGCGGAATGATTTTTCAACTTTCATTTTCTTTAATTCTAAGTCACCCCATCTCAAAAACGATGGTCTACTCTTAAAGAGAAAAAACAAAAAGAAAGAACTTGGTTTTTGGGTCGTTAAGAAATTATTAACGAAGTCTTGTTCATGCTTATGAATAACGATGAATGTGAAAGGCGTTTTTACTAATTGTTTTTGCATATTCATGGTGGTAAAAGAGAGAGAGCTTCCTAAAGAAACAAATATTAATCTTTACTTAATTTGGGAGTCAACGTACTAGATTAAAGTGGAAACATCAATTACAAAAACTGTGGGTCAACTGGGCGCATAAACCATATAAATATCTTTCTTATATTTGCCATGCTGCAGTTTCAAGCTTTAAAAAACTACACTTATTCTGGTAATTTGCTACCCCCTCCCCAAGGGCGGAGCTAGTCTTATACGGTGAAAAGAAATTTGGGACTGAAAATGGAGATTTTATTGAATTGAACAGAATTACAAGTAAATCGTATGAACTAAATGATTTAACTAAGAGCAAAAAGTTTCCTAATCTCCATTGAATTCGGCCATTCACATGTAGATTAATGGAGGTCGATTAGATGAGAGGTTGAAGAAGATAATAAGAAAGTAGAGAGAGAAGGAGAGAATTGAGAGAGAATAACAGAATAATATCGGCCATAACTGTCCCAACTTGTTAGGACCAATTCGGTTATAAGCTCCTCAGCTGGCCCAAACCGTTACTAGGCTGCGAATGGATCTGCACCCTTCATTTCAGCGATTTATTCTTACCGTTCGATTAAGAGACATGTACAACTCACGTGGTCTTCTTATTAACCCTATCTACACTTACATAATTCATACTTCTCATTTTTCTTCCTTAGCCGACATATAACAATACCCCTCCGTTGAAAAATGACCTTGTCCTCAAGGTCAGAGGTTAGACACAAAAACTGGAAATCTGCTTTTTATGTCACCCCAATCATCCCAAGTCGCCTCCTCAGCACTCAAATTAGCCCATTGAGCCAACACCTTGACTCCAACTGCATTGTTTACCTTCACCATCTTCCTTTGCAAAATGGCCACTGGTTGGATTAAGACACAACCATCATCGTCACAAATCGGAGGTTGTGGATGGGGAGTGATGTCAGGTCCTGCGCGTTTTTTCAACTGGGATACCTGGAACACGGGATGGATCTGGGACCCCGAAGGAAGCTCAAGCCGGTAAGCTACTGAGCCTATTATTTGTAGAACTTTATAAGGTCCATAAAATCGAGCACTTAGTTTAAGATTCTTTATCACTACAACTGAAGTTTGCTTGTAAGGTTGAAGCTTTAGATAAACCCAGTCACCCACATTCAAAACCCTGTCATATCTATTTCTATCTGCATAAAACTTCATTCGTGCTTGGGCCTGAGTGAGATTGTCTTTAAGATGTTGCAGCATCTGTTGCCATCGGGCTATGCATGTTCCTGCTTGGGATTGTGTTGGGTAGGGTAGGGATCCCAAAGGAATCTATGGTGGTGCAAACCCATACAACGCTTGGAAGGGAGTAGTCTTTAGGGAACTGTGGTGGTTAGTATTGTACCACCACTCAACCAGTGGTAACCATTTAACCCATTGCTTGGGTTTGGTGAACATCATGGCTCGTAGGTAGGATTTCAAGCATATGTTCAATCTCTCTGTCTTACCATCTGTTTGAGGATGGTAGGAGGTGGACATGTGCTATTTGACCCCCTGGTTTGAATAACCTTTTCCAGAATTGACTAGTAAACACATTGTCTCTGTCAGACACAATAGTGTTAGGTAGCCCATGTAGCTTATATATGTCCCTTAATAACAAATCAGCCACATCTTGTGCTGTGAAGGGGTGTTTGAGAGCTAAGAAATGGCAATATTTGGTGAGTCTGTCCACCACCACTAATATGGCATTCTTATGGCTTGATGATGGTAACCCTTCCACAAAATCCATGGCTATTTCTTGCCATGGTAACTAAGGAAGAGGTAAGGGTTGTAAGAGGCCAGGTGTGTGTATGTTCTCAATCTTCACTCTTTGGCAAATATCATATTTTGAAACTCATTTGTAGACATCATTCTTCATGTTAGGCTAGTAGAAATTCATCTTCATCCTCCTGTAAGTACCCTGTTGGCCAGAGTGTCCTCCCAAAGGGGATTGGTGCAGGGCTTCAAAGACCTTAACCCTGAGGTTAGTCCCTTTACCAATATAGATCTTCCGATCATATCAGAATTCCTTGAGCTAGGGTATAGTTAGAGCTGTTGTGGGTGTTGGTTATCAAATTCTATGATCAGAACTGATGAGATGCATCATCATGTTCATAGCTCTGCTCGACCTCACTCATCCAAGTAGGCTCAGTAAAAGATAGGGAAAATAAGGTTGAGTCTTATTTTTGTCTCCTAGATATTGCATCAGCCACTATATTCTCAACTCCTCTTTTATACTGCACTTCATAGTCAAGGCCAAGTAATTTGGTTAAACCTTTCTGTTGAAGTGCAGTGGTAACTCTTTGCTCCGGTAGATATTTTAGACTATGGTGGTATGTTCTTATAATGAAATGGCCCCCTTGTAGGTAATGTATCCACTTGTCCACAGCTGATAGTAAAATCATGAATTCCTTCTCATATGTAGATAGTCCCAAGTGTCTGGGAGCTACGGCCTTACTGAAGAAAGAAATAGGCATGCCTTCTTGCATTAGAACTTCCCTCATCCCTTTAGAGCAAGAATCGGTCTCTACTATAAAGGTTTTGTAGAAGTCTGACAAGGTTAACACTAGTGCATTGGACATGGCCTGTTTGAGGGTCTGGAATGAGTGATCTGCTTCTACTAGTAAAAGGCATTTTTCTTCAGCAAGTTGGTCAAGGGTCTACTTATAATCCCATATTGACCTAATGAACCTCCTATAGTAACCTGTCAGCCTCAGAAATCCTCTCAGGGCCTTGAAGGATCAGTAACAACTCCTTCCCTTGTTGTTATGTGCCCCAGGTACTCTACCTTTGGTTGGCCAAAATAGCACTTGGACAACTTAGAAAAAGTTGTTCTTTTCTTAGAATCTCCAGTAATTTACTTAGATGGATAACATGATCCTCCATGGAGGAACTGTAGATGAGAATATCATCAAAGAATACCAACACAAATCTTCTAAGATAATCTCTAAAAACATGGTTTAGTAATGATCGAAAGGTAGCAGGTGCATTGGTCATTCCAAATTGCATGACCCTGAACTCATAATGCCCTAAATAGGTTCTAAATGCAGTCATGTAGATGTCTTTTTAGCCCATTCTTATTTGGTGATACCCAGCCCTTAAATCTATTTTTGAATAAATGAATAAACCACATAATTCATCCATTAAATCATTAACTAATGGAATAGGAAATTTATCCTTTATGGTCATATTGTTCAAAGCCCTGTAATCAATACAAAATCTCCAGCTTCCATCCTTTTTTTTACTAGCAAAACAGGGGATGAAAATGGGTAATGATTGGGTTGTATAATGTCATTATTGAGCATCTCACTCACCTACTTTTCAATTTCATTTTTTGGAAGAAACTGTATCTGTAAGGTTTGATACTTACAGGATTTGCATATGATTTCAGGGGAATAAAATGATCATGAGTCCTCTTTGGAGGTAAGGATGTTGGTTCCAGGAATATATCTGGATACTGCTTTAGTACCCTGTCAAAGTCTACAGGTATTAAACTAGTTGCTTCTACTTCTTCAGTTGATAATGTGAATAGACGAGACCAGATGGCTTGTCCCTTCTTTAGTAGTAGGCTCGCCTCATTTGATGTCAAACTCTTCAATTCCGATTGATTGTAGATCCCCTTGAGTTCCACCCCCTTCCCTTTGTGAGTCACTTGCACCTTGTACTCTACAAAATCTACAAGGACTGGATTATGCCCTTTCATCCAGTCATCCCCTAGTATCATATCATGACCACCCAACCTAGTGATGCTGACTGCATCTTCAAACTCCACCCCTTGTATTTTCCACCTGAACTTGTGGCAGATGTGCAAACTCATTAGGTAATTGCCATTGGCCACTGTGACTCTCATAGGTACAGCTTCTGAAATGGTACAACCTGTCCTTCTTGCTGCCTCCATGTCCAGGAAACTATATGTGCTTCCTGAATCAAGCAAGATAGTTAGGGAATTCTTCTTGGATTCACCCCTTAGCTTAATGGTGTTGGGTACCTCAGTACCAGATAGTGCATTCAGGTTGATTGCCTCATCCAGTATCTCCTCTTCTGGAATTACCAATGCTTATTCCTGCTCGAATACCTCTTTTGAAATCTCCTCAGTAGCAGCAAAGATAGCATTCAGCTGCCACTGTTTACATTGATGCCCAGAATGGTATTTCTCCCCACACTTGTAACACGAACCTTGTGCTTTTCTGCTTTCAAAGAGTTTGTTGTTAGGATAACTAGGACCACTGGCTGGGCCCTTATTAACCTGAGAATAATATCATGTAGATGCTCTTTTACTCCATTTTGTTTTTCCTGCTTTAGTAACAACTTCTAATACGTTCTCCTTTTGTCTAGCTTTCACTACTGCCTTGTCGAAGGAATAAGGGTCCAACATTTTAAATGTATGACTAATTTCTTCTTTTAATCCTTCAATGAAGAATTCTAAGGAAAAATTCTTCTGGTATAGTAGGATTTCTAATTAGCACCCATGCTTTAAGCTCCTCAAACTTCTCCAAGTACTCATCTACTGTCCATGTTTGTTCTATCTTTTTGAATTCTCCAATTATGTTAAGTTTACTGTTGGATGCACCTTTAAATCTACTACAAATTTCAGTAGCAAAAATATGACCATGTAACTACTCCTTTACTTATGTGATAGGAGAAGAACAAAGATTCAGCCTTACCATTGAGGTTAAGGACTGCCTCCTCTAGCTTTTGTTGTGGATCAGTGATGTTGTTGTCCTGGAAGAATCTTTCACATTTTCTCAACCATGCGCAAGGATCCACTCCGTCAAAGTAGGGTATATCCACTCGTGATTGAGAAGAGTGACCTTGATTCCTGCCTCCTGCGATTTCCCTGCTCTCCCCCATCCATGGTCTGTTGCTAGCCCCCATATTTGGAAAACTTTCCATAAGAGCGCTACCCAGTATCCCATCCTGCGGAGGAAGAATCGTCTCCACCAACAATTCCAACTTCTTTCCCAGAACTTCTAATCTCACATTTAGATGTCGTTTATGCTCATGTCATCTTGGACTGTCTAGGAAAAAGCTCTGATACAAATTTGTAATGTTCTGATAAGCTGAAAAGGAATTTGGGACTGAAAATGGAGATTTTATTGAATTGAACAGAATTACAAGTAAATCGTATGAACTGGATGATTTAACTAAGAACAAAAAGCTTCCTAATCTCCATTGAATCCAGCCATTCACCTGTAGATTAATGGAGATCGATTAGATGAGAGCTTGAAGAAGAGAATAAGAAAGTAGAGAGAGAAGGAGAGAATTGAGAGAGGATAACAGAATAATACCAGTCATAACTGCTCCAACTGGTTAGGCCCAATTCGGTTATAAGCTCCTCAGCTGGCCCGAACCGTTACTGGGCTGAGAATGGATCCGCACCCTTTATTTCAGCGATTTATTCTAACTGTTCGATTAAGAGACATGTGCAACTCACGTGCTCTTCTTATTATCCCTATCTACACTTTTCTAATTCACACTTCTCATTTCTCATCCTTAGCTGACATATAAAAGCAGAGCTAGTCTTATAGCTATGGATTCAACAAAATCCAATAGTTTTGTCTCAAACTAAGTATTTATATTTTAAATATTTATAAATAGTCTATTTAGAACCCGGTAAATTAAAAAAATATGATCCATAACCCGTAAATTAAAAATCTTAGATATGTCTTTAAATGTATTGTTGCATTTTGAGATTAAAAAGAAATTATTGCAATACATTACAAGTTGACAAATAAGACGAAATTATTTTCTTAATTACAAGTTGGAATTGGTTATGTACTGATGTGGAGGTTTGTATGTTATCGGTCATCAATTTGATTTAATTTGATAGATACGTGAAGATATTGCAACAATCTGTGGTGAAGTTAGGGACGTAGATGGATCGGGTTGGTTCGGTTTTTATCAAAATCGAATCAAATCAATTATATCGGTTTGGATTGGTTCTGTTTTGTCGAATTTTTGAATTTTTGTTACATAAATATTATTCGAATCTTACTTTGTTAAAGTTATAGATAAAATTTTGATAAGGGAATATATGTTTAGTAAATATTGAAAAAATTGACAAACAAATGATCTATTAAAATTTTTCAATGGGAGAATTTTGTTCGTAACATATGATAGTTATTTTCTTAGTCGTTTATCAATAATTTTCCATCAATGTACGCTTTCAAGGTTAACACATGAGAGAATCCCAAATATTTCTTTATTTTTTAAAGAAAATTCAATATAAAGTCTTTAAAATATATATATAAATTTATATATTTATATATTGGTTTGGTTCAGATTTTTTTACTCAATATCAAACCAAGTCAAATCAAACTTAGTCGAATTTTTTAATCAATTTGGTATAATTTTTTGATTTAATTCGGTTTTCTGATTCAGTTTGAACCTAGTGACAGCTTATTACAAGTCTTTAACGCCAGCCTTTTGTCTCCTATCATGTGAAAAGTTCTAGGAAGCTAGATATTCAGTTACATCTTTAAAAAAAGTAAAATGCAATTGAAGCAAAAGCAAAAAAAAAATAAAAAAAATGTAAGCTTCTGCTCTAGTGAAATATATGCAAAATAATATATGAACAACATATAGCCTACAAGAGATTTAGTTGATGTTAGAAATCTGTATTTGTAAAACAATTCTGGAAATAATAAAATAACATAAATAGAAATATAAACGTAATGGAAAATTAATCCGAGCCCACTGAATTCACAGTGTTTCCTTAAGGAATTTAATCTCCTCCTAGTACCCAAGGTTATGGATTATTTCCTCCCAGGTGTGATGACCCAAACGATCATCTTATGTAATTTAAGCTATATCTGTGTTCCGAGGCTCCGAGAGCCTCCGTTAGTCTCACCTCGAGATGCGTGCGCAGCCCGGGCGTATAGCCGGGAAGCTATTATGTGAAAATTTGATAAAAATGAGTTTTGACAATTAATAAATGAATATAGTTGACTTTGGTCAACATTTCTGGTAAACAGACCC
>ML275976.1:0-10115 GCA_005239495.1 Nicotiana undulata
ATCAAACTTAGGATTTCAAGAAAAATCAAATGGCTCATCAATACGCCGAACAGGTCTATACTGTTCGGAATGACCCCAAATTTTGCGGACAAGTCATAAATGACTATACGAAACTATTGCCAATTCCGGAATTCCATTCGGACCATGATATCACGAGGTCCAATTCCAGGCTGAATTCCAAATCACATGAAATCCTGAATTCCAATTCAGGTGCCGAAATACTCCCGGGTCATTAAAAACCCGAGGCGAACACACTCCCAAGTCCAAAATCATCATCCGGAGCTACTGGAGCTATCAGAACTCGATTCCGAGGTCGTTTTCTCAAAATGCTGCTCGGAGCCACAATCAGCCAAATAGGCTAGACTTCAGGAACCAAGTGTTCCTGAACTGGCCAAATCACTTTTGAATCTCGAACTACCTGCCCACACAAGTCATAAGGCACGAGTAGTCGCTATGGAAAGAGTCATTCACGGGAACGGAGTCCCAACACACAAAACGACCGGCTGGGTCGTTACACCTGTAGACCAGGCAGTGTGTTTTCATTTAAACACGTGATTTCCTTCATTTCTTCCATTTTTCACCACCATTGAAGACTTGAGAACTTGGGAAGGAATCTCCACAACCTAGATACTAAGAGGTAAGTAAATTCTACTAAAATGTTAGATTATTGCACCAAAACTTAGGTAGATTAACATCTAAATAGTGGAAATCATAGAGGTTAGAGTGAAAACCTAGGGTTGATGAACTTTAGGGAATTTCACCACTTTCCTACCATGAAATCATATAAAATTTATATATTAGTGACCCTTAGGCTATGGGTGAGTGTTATCTTCGAAAATAATTCCAGAATCCGAGCATGTGGGCCCGGGGGTGTATTTTGGGATTTCTTCAAGAACAGTGAATTTTCTAAATAAGTAGGAGAATTTCCATACCTTGAGCATGCATTGACATATTTATATATCATTTGACTAGTTTCGAGTCCTCGGGTGTAAGATTTGGAGTTTCGAGCGCGTTCTTGACCGGGAAGTTGATTTTACGCGAGGTGAGTCTCCTTTCCAACCTTGTAAGAGAGAATTGTCCCCATAGGTAAATGTAAATGATTGAATTGTCCTTATTTGCGGGGGCTACGTACGTGCAAGGTGACGAGATTCCATGCGTAGCTACTACTCTATTGTGTCGGGTAGGATTTAGGATCTCACAAGCATGCCTTTATGTGCTTTACCTGTATCTTTATATGTGTTCCTAGTTGCTTATTACCCTTGAAATTAACATGAGAATTTAAGAAGCTATATGTAAGTTTAAGTGTTTAAATCCCTGAATTTAAGAATAATCCTTGATAAATTCCTGAATTTCCTGATAATTCTGTATATGTCTACGAGCACCCGTGTTGCATGTATAATTCGTGAGCGGGGTAGACTTATATTTATGTCAACTGCGTCGCATGATCGATTTGCGAGCGGGGTAATAGATGCATCTATGGTTCGTGTCGCTCGACACTCGGCAGTGCACATTTAAATTTTTGCGTCGCTTCGGTCGTACGCCTCGGCATATTATATGATATGTGCTTGATTGAGAGTCTTATTATTACCCTTACCAATTCAATTGTTCTGTGGGAAAGAAACTTGTGATTTTTATTGAATATTGTTACTTGGCCTTTGCGGGTTGATCGTTATCCTTATGTACTGATGCTCCATGTCTACTTGCTTTCCGTAAATGTTATTCCTGTCTAGATTCATTAAATCATATTATTGTTAACGCCCCTAGTGAGTAACACGTCTACCTCTCGTCACTACTTTTCGAGTTTAGACGGGATACTCACTGGGTACATATTTGTTTATATGTACTCATGCTACACTTCTGTACTTAATTGTACAGGTTCTGAGGCTGTTGCACCCGGTCACTATTCCGGTGCCCGTCATTGAGAGTACTATCTGGACCCGACTACACGGTGAGCTTCTTTTCCTAGCGTTCCTCAGCAGCACTGTGGAGTTTCTATTATTTTGGGATATTTCTGTCTACCCCTTTCAGACAGTTGTACATTCTTTTCTTTTTTTGTCTATTTGTATATTCCACTAGTCTCCTGTGGACTTGTGACACTAGGTCTTGGCATACGTAGGTTATTTTCCTAGTATTTTGCTATACTGTATATGTTGGCAAACGATTTTTTGAGTTACTTTAAATCAGTTTACCGTACTTCCTCACTTTCATTTAAGGACTTCTTAGATTAAAACTAGACAAGTTTTTGAACATCTCATTTGTTTAAGTAATTTTGCTAGTAACTAGTTTGGCTTGCCCGACTTCGGTGTTGGGTGCCACCACGACCTGAGTAGGAATTTGGGTCGTGACAAATCCCCGACTTAAATGCTATGTGAAATTTCATGTTGTGGCGTATAGGTGAGGTGACGAGTACCTATGCACCACCATATTATCTATTTAGCATGTCCCTTTCCCCGTTTCCAATTTATTATATTCATGTCTTAATTGTTTCATGATTATTGATGCCTCCATGTCTACTTGTTTTTGTCTACTTGCTTGTTATATATTGTTTCACTTATTTGAAAGTATTAATTGTCCATTCGCTTCATTGTGGTACATTGATGGTTGAGCTTGTTGTCAGTGTTTTATGATACATTTCGGTTGGTTTTGCTGTGTAGAAATAATTGGTGAAGTTTCTTAATTGTACAGTTTTCTGTTTACATTAGTTGAGATATAAATATTGTGAAGGATTTTGATCTAAATTGTGAAAACCTTATTATAAATGGTGAAATGTGATTGTCTGGTGGGAGCGGGTTGCACGCTTCAACAAGAAGGAATAAGGATGGACAGGTAGGATCGGGTTGCACGCCGCAACAGGAGGAATAAGGGTGATATATTGAGGAGTAATAAGGGAGGACAGGTGGGATCGGGTTGCACGCTGCAACAAGGAGTAATAAGGGAGAATATTCATGTTTTACTGGTCATATGACGGAAACTGGAATACACACTATTTTATTTTGTTGTTTTCATGTTCTGCTCTTATCATTATTTGAATTGTAACGTGGAAATTCTCGTAAGGATTGGTTATAACTAAGATCTGGAAAGATAGTTGAGTTACTTAATTATTTAGTGTAAGTTACTATTCACTTAGTGTAGTATTTCCTTTTTGTTTTATTAAACATTATATACAGGTTATATTATAAATGCCCCGCCATAGCCTTGTCACTACCTCGTCGAGGTTAGGCTCGGCACTTACCAGTACATGGGGTCGGTTGTACTGATACTGCACTCTGCACTTCCTGTTCAGATCCAGGTTACGGCCAGAGTTGATTTTGAGTAGTAGTTTATCATTCGCACGGAGACACGAGGTAGATCTGCTGGCGTCCGCACGTTCCTAGAGTCTTCTCCATATTATCTATATACTGTTTATTTCAATCAAAACAGACATATATATGTTCTTTCAGCCAAATACTTGTAGTAATCTTTAGTAGTTCAAGAATTGTGACTCCAAATTCTGGGTAGCTAGATATTAGTATTAGTTTCAAGTTTCGTTTCATTATTTCATACATTATTCTTGATTCATTTATTGGATAGTATTAGACTTTGTACATGTTCTAAATGTACTTTAAACCCTCAATTCGGTGCCACAATTGTCCTGGGTAACCCTCAACTTGGAGAGTCTGGTCCACAATTGTCCTTTAAACCCTCAATTCGGTGCCAAACGACTCGAAACTAGTCAAATGTTATATAAAATAGTCAATACATGTTCATAAGTTCATATCCCAACTATTAAAGTGATTATTGAATCCCAATTAAAGAATTCCTAAAATACACCACCGAGCCCACGTGCCTGGATTCCGAAATATTTTGAAGAAAGTTGTTACCCAGAACCTCATGAACTAAAATATATAATTTTCACTTAATTCCATAACCATATTCGTGGTTAAATCCCGTTTTTATCAAAACTTAGGTTTTCCATCTAAACCCATTGTTGACCCAAGTCACTGCATGGTTTTGAAGATTGACAAATGTCTACCAAGTTGAACCAGGTCCATCAGGCTATCATAGTGAAACAGACTCATTGACACGCGAAGAGTCCATGCGTAGGAGATAACATGTTATGTGAATTATCTGGGAAATAAGAGGTTGTATCCTAAAGAGAAAAGGTTACAAATGGATAAGAGGTTAGAGTTCGAATTCAGCAAGGATAGTAACAAAGGAAGGAAGTTAGTTTAATACAAACTCCTCCACCAAGGAAGAGTTGCATCAGAATTAAACAAGAACATCTCAACTTCTGGCGCTATATAATGTTGAAGTATTCCTACTGAAGAATTGATCGCACAAAGGCAGAAGTAGAACAAGAATTGAAAGAAAAATTCCCAGAGATATTTTGCAAGATCCTTGTGCGGCAAAAAGGCTACAGACCAGCTAGAAGAACCAGTTTCATATGTTTATTTATTGAGTCTAGTTGGTTGTAGTAAGTGCTTTAATATTGTATGTTTCAGCTTTCTTAGAAGCAATTGTAATAGGTACACACTGTTCAAGTTAGAGTTAACTTGAAAGCTTGTCGCAATTAGCTAGAGGCTAGGTTGCTACAAAGGGATTAGAGTTAGTCCTAGGCATACAAAAGAGTTTATTTTGTAAATGTTGTTTGGCTCAGAGTTGTAGTGAAGAGTTTGTGAAAATCCTACGGAGGAGTAGGTCGTGTGTTTTTCACCTTTTGAGTCAGGTGTTTTCCACGTAAAAATCTCTGTGTTTTTACTCTACTGCATTTATTATTCCGCAATAGTAGAAGTTGGAATACCAAGAAGAACTAGGTTCTTCTACTAAGACAGCACTCGAAAAATTAGACACCACACAAATCACCCCCCTCTTGTGTGGTATTGAAGTATAAAACATAAATTGGTATTAGAGAAGGTTATCCTTGAAAAGGCTAACACCTTGGAAAAGATCAAAATGAGTGCACCACCTGGAAACTGGGAGGGTCAATCAACTGCAAGGCCACCACTGTTCGATGGCCAGTATTACTCTTGGTGGAAGAACAGTATGAAGGATCACCTTATCGGAGAAGACTATGAACTCTGGGACATAGTCACTGATGGTCCTCTAGCTACCATGAAGAAAACTGCTGAAGGTGTAGATGTACCAAAAACTAGAGCTTACTGCACTACTGAGGATCTGAATAATGGGAGAAGAATGCAAAGGCCAAAAAGTGGCTAGTGTGTGGGCTAGGTCCAGATGAGTATAGCAGAATCCAAAGTTGCACCACTGCCAAAGAGATCTGGGATACCTTGCAAGTAGCCCATGAAGGAACATGTCACGCCCAAAAATCGAGGGACGAGACCGGCGCCTAACCGGGTGAACTGAGTCAAGCGGACCTGGATTGCCTTTTCTGCCCAACGTATTACCCCGCGTTCATAACATACATTATTTCATGTGAGTTAGCCGAATTTAGATTCAAGGTACATCTTACAACATAATTCCATTTTTCCTCTTTTAGCATTTCAACGATTGATATTCAAACATACATAATACATACATAACTTTCCAACATGATCCACGGTTCTTAGTACGTACTGTTACTACCCAAAAATATATATATATATACACCCACATCATGTCTACGGAGCCTCTACGAATACTAGGGATTTTACATAACTTGTCAGTAACAAGGCCCCGACTATACCTTTACAACATAAGCAAAAGAGGATGGTATAATCCACACACGGCCCCGAGAAGAAGAGGGGCTCACCACAACTGCTGAAGAGATAAAGAGGAGGTACCACTAACGGCGGGCTGAGCTACCTGCTATGGAACCACCTACATCCATATAAAAGATGTAGCGCCCCCGGCAAAAGGGACGTTAGTACTGTGGAATAGTACTAGTATGTATGAACAAACTTTATCCCAAGTACAATCAACCAATACACAGATAAGAAAAAGGACAGTAATAGGACCAACAATCAAAACACACGGAAAGAGACAATCAAAGTCAACAATTTTACAATCTCTCCTTTTTCCCTTTCCAACACCACCATATTCACGAGTTTCATCAATTTCATATCAATAGTGATAAAGATCACTTTTCCACCCTTATTACCTCGGCCACCCTTATCACCACAACCCACACCTTATTACTTCGTGTTGCGGCGCGCAACCCGACCCCGCCTGACACTTTATATTTCATAACAACACCACCAATAATTTCATCACAACAACAACAACAACAAACAATTTCATTATAAGAACTTTCCTTTCAAGGATCACAAATTCACATTTACAATTCAATAACTTAGGCCCAAAGCACCCAAAACTTTCATCAAGCAGAATTTTCATATACGAAGTGTTGCCATAACTGTCAACTTATTTATAAGACTTCACATCAGTAGCTTCAAACAATTACCGGCTTTTCTCATAATGAAGTAGACATGCCAAACACAATTTATAATCTTATCTAACACAGTGGGGTGGCAACCAATCATATTTCATATTTCAATCCCAAACAATTACATCACAAGAATCCTCCTTTCAAGGAGCACAAGTTCACATCAACAGTTCGTTTATTTGGGCCCAAGGCACCCTAATTTTCACCAAGTAATAATTCATGTACAAGGTATTGCCATAATCATTCAACTTATTTACATCGTTTCATATCAATAACCTCAAACAATTACCATCTTTGCACATAATAAGGTAGGCACGCCAAATCACTGTTCATAACCTCATTGCCATATAACACAGTGGAGTGGTAGTCAACTAAGACAGTAAATTCACATACTTTCATACAAGTACACATACCGTATGCTAGCCAAAACAAGGGGATTCTACAAGGGTTAAACTTATCCATACATACCTCAAAGAGCTCTTCCTTAAGTTTATACATCACACCAACACCTCTAGCCATAACAATCTATAAGGAGATAGAGGAAATCGATTAATAATTAGGAAGATTACCCATGGTGTAACTCTCTTAGGAATTTCATCAAACACCTAACATGTGAAGTAGACTACAAGGTCTAGAAATGGTAATTCCTTCTTCCCTCAACCAATTTTAACATGAACTACCCAAATTAGTTCTTTAACATCACATACTACAACTTAGTCCCACATGCATGGCCTATTTCTAACCCCCACCACATAATCTAACCCTTAACCTCTTGCATGGAATTTTTGGAAGTAGGACTTACCCGGATGGAGGACAATCTATGATTATCTTTCTTGATTCTTGAAGACTTGAGCAAGATTTGGGTGATTATGAAGTTAGAACCCTTCTTTCTCTCTCTATATGCTCTCATTTCTCTCTAAAACCAATAGAAAATGACCTCAAATGAAGCCCTTAAACCTATTTATAAAAATGGGGTCGGGTTATAAAAATAGGAAAAATATGCCTCTGTAACAGGGTCTGGGATCGTAGAATGGACCGCAGAACGAACATGCGGTCCGCAGAATGCATCGCAAACTAGCTGCCCAAAATTGGGCTACACTGGCCCAATCTGCGACGTATCTGCGATTGCAGAGTCAAAATGCGACATGAAATGCGATCGCAAATTTGACACAGGATCGCATTTTTTTAGCCTTCGGTAATTTGACCATAACTTTGCGTAGGAATGTCCAAATGACAAACGGTTTGAAGCGTTGAAAACTAGACTCGAAGAAATTTAATTTGATAGGTTATTCATCACATAATACTTTATAAATAATTAGATATGCTCCTTCAAAGTGTGGACTAGTGCAAATACCTTTGGAATTTTAGCCTATTATGGAATTCTCCCATTTGGCCTAGCCTTAGGCTTCCCCTTGGACATCACATTACTTATTATATGACTCATACACTTATCCACCACATCCAATTCATTTACATTATAATTAAAGCACATAAAATATTACAATTAGTCTACCTGGCACCCCAAATCCTATATTGCTTAGTAAAATTTTCCGGGGCCTTACATTCTCCCCCGCTTAGGATCATTCGTACTCGAATGAGAGGTATAGCCTGACCCAAACACCTAACATAACATATTTCTTTTCTATCCTACCTCAAGCCCCTAAATTTTTGACTGACTCCCAAATTTTTCAGAAATTTCGACAGCATCTCCTTTGTAACTAGGCCTATCCACCTGTCAGAGAACTACCAAAACCATCTTTAAAACTCATCAATAACTCGACAAAGCACCACAATGTATATACCCATAACACTAACCTCAACATCACAAGAACTACATTACCATAAAGACACCTGAACATGGACTGCACATTTTTAGATCATAACACCTATATGGTACCTTTCAAGTCAAAACTAATTGATATACAATCAAGCAAAATAATTTTCTTCCATGACATTTTCAGCCTTCAAGATGGCCTCCTCGACTTACAAGCTCTGCCATAACACATTCACGTAAATAATATCAACTCCCAAACATACATAACAAGGATGACAGATAGACACCTCGCATGAGTTAACTATCCATTAATTTTACCTTTAATGATTTCCACTGTAAAATTTACATTCCACCGGACATTACAATTCATGGTAACAACAACAGCCCACAATTCCATCACATGGCATCATACCATCAAGAATATCATTTTATAGTAACCAAACAATCATGTGTTCATAATAGTCCCTACCAGTTGTTAATGTAATCACGAAGGTGTTCATCAACAAGAATATAATTTCATTTCAATCAACAATCCATATGAAGTCAAGCCACGATGATTCTTGCCAATAATGCATCATATAGGATATTACCATGATCATATAGTTCAATCAAATCAATTCACACCCTTCTTTTATCACTACCTTCTTAGACATAAACATATGAAAACACAAAGTACATGAGGAACAGTTACGGGGAACATCATACTCCTAGTGCAACCTAATGGGGAAAATGCTCTTATGTACCCTTCATTATCAATTCACATAACATCTATAGGGGAAAATTTTGAGAATAACCGGTTTACCCTCCTGAATTCTAAATCTCTATGCGAACACCCAAACTAAACTTGTGGTGACCTTCATGATTTCTCTAAGATGTGCCATAGTAAATTGACCATAAAATTATCTACTGAATATATGAGATCACAGGGTGACTTTGACACATTTGAACTTTCAATACCAAAATAGGCCAAATACAGTGAGGAGCAATGGAGTTCAAGATTGGGCTGGAATTATTCAGGAATCCATTAATGTGTTGAGCAGAGTATTTCATGAGGTTATATGCTAAGAGACACGAGGATCCATATTAATGATGCTGACATGGTTTAGTCCAGGTGACTACATCAATTATCAGATAAGTGAAGCATAGTGGTAACTAGTATTCTTAGATAAGGTGGATACCATGTATATGAACTTGAGACTTTAAAGAACTGATCAAGTAGGATACACCAATTGTGTCTTTGAGTGTAAGGTAAATAGTTGAGCTCAAATGGTAAGACTCTTGCAACATGGGTGTGATTAATGCCGCAAATGAAATACGTGGAATTTGATTTCACTCCTAACAATAAGCAAAACAAGGACTCTATGCCACAAGTGCATGAGGATGGAAAAGAAGTCATCTACTTATGAGGTTATCATAATTCGAACAATATACCCCTTCCCAATGCGGTGGAATGCCAGAGGTAGAAAATTTCCCCATACATGACCATGACGTTGTCAATACTCCTAGAAGCCAAGTGAGAAGAAAGTCACATAACCTCATCAAATCCGACCCATTTAAGACTTTTGAAAAGGGGACACACTTTGATTCGAAATCATGGCAATTTAAGCTTGAACTTTAAGGAAAATCATTACTTTTGGAACCCATGAGACATGCCCTCGTAGCCCTAGAAAATCATCAACAATGGTGAGAAAGTACTCAAAATCATTACGAGCTAGTGTAGAATAAGGCCTCAAACTGACCATATGAATAATTATGAAAGGGTGAGTAGTCTTGATGCACTTATTGGAGAAGAGTAACCAAAGTTACCTAGTCACATGGACAAGCATAGCAGGTAGATGATCATTTGGGAGAAAATATCACAAGGAGTGCGAGCAATATCTTTTTATCATAACAAAAGGAACATACCCCGACCCTCGATGCCATAAGGCATAAAATTAGATTCACAAGGAGAGTTACCAGATGAAAATAGATAGTAAGGCA
>MDKH01110702.1:0-71708 GCA_005239495.1 Nicotiana undulata
ATTTCTGTTTATTTATTTTATTATTTCCAGAATTGTTTTACAAATACAGAGTTATAACACAAATGTCAGTAATTAACACACAAAGCCACACTATAAGTAGGTTCTAACACAAAATGCAATCCTTTTAATTTACCGTTGTTGAATAAACAACATAAAATTAGCAAAACCCAACCTTTTGTACTCAATACTTCTCATAATGCTCCAAAAATCAAATTCAACAATGATAATTCCTTAGTTTGTCAAGGGTTTCAATCAATCCCTCTGCTATTCCCCAACCTCGAACTAGTTGGGGCGTGCTATGCCAATTCTCCAAATCTACAATTTCCCTAAATCTTACCTCTTTTCCCTAAAGAGTCAAAAGGTTCTCCATTCCTATGTTGGATCTTGAAACCTCTAGTTAAGAGTGCAAGGACTCTAACAATTCCACCACTCCAGGGGCGGAGCTAGAGACGACGTGAGGATTTGGCTGAACCCAGTAACTTCGGTCCAAACTCCGTATTTGTCTTAAGAAATTCATTTAATATATACAAATCATTAATTTAGAACTCGGTAACTTAAAAGTGCTAAAATCTGAACCCATAAGTTTCAAATCCTAGCTCCGCCTCTACACCACGCCACTTTGTCGTCTCTAAATATCACTCTTATTACTACACCAACTAACAATTCTCAACTACGCCGCCCAATTAACCATGGTTCAATAAATAGCCAAGAAAAATACAATGAGAAATGTATTTCACCTAGTTTTTTGGTTTTCCACCCCGTGTCCGATACCCACATTGGGGCCCGACTAAATTCGGATTCGCGCCGAGAAGTCCCACACATTGAAGATAAAGCGCTCCCTAACAAAGGCGACTCCGTACCCAGGAACTCGAACCCGCTCCACCACAACCCATTATTGGTTGTCTTTCACCTATTAATACCAACGTATGATGATACCAATATGTCATCAATAAAAACACTCTACACACACACACACACACACAGATACCAGATTGTGGAGCTCGGCCAGCTTAGCCATGGTAGTGCTTTCACCACCAGGGATGATAAGGGAGCTGACATTCTGCAACTGTTCTGGTTTCCTCACCTCCACCCCTTTCACTCCCAATCGTTTCAAAGCTACAAAAAGAACAACACGTAAATAAAGTCAGTAAGAAAAACAAACAACCATAACCACAAGGAAAATGAGATACAGAGAAAATGAAACCTGCGATGTGTTCGTTGAAAGATCCCTGTAAAGCAAGAACACCTACAACCATTTTTACAAAAAGAGTGGCGGCTGAGGAGTTTTTGGGGTAACGGAGAAAAGGATGGGAGTGTTAACAAGAACAAGAATGACAACACTCGTGTCCTGCTTTGCTTCGCTGATATTATATCAAAATTGGGAACATAAAGATATCAGATTCTAGTTGACTCCTAAAACGTCAGCATTGCACTTACTCTTATTTCGGTTGGCGGGCAGGAGGCGGCCACCTCTGTTCACTTTTTTAATATCGACACCTTCTTCTTTTTTTAAATGAAAATCTTGGAGTACTTGAATCACTTTTTTTTTTAAAAATAATTTAGTAATTGTTATAAATAATTATCTTGGATGTTCATGACTTATAAAAGAGTACTCTTTTTCATTATATCCATAATTAGGGGTGTTCATAGTTCGATTTGGATCGGTTTTTCCCTAAAAAGAAATCAAAACCAAGTAAGTCGGTTTTTCAAATATTAGAATCAAATCAAACTAATTAAGTCGGTTTTTTCTCGATTCGGTTTATGTCGGTTTTTCGGTTTTTTCGGTTATTTGTCAGGTTTTTTTCTTAAATATAAGACATACACTACTAAACAGATATTCCGGCGACTACATTTTCAACGTGACACTATCAAATCAATTGCCCTTTGAGAAATCTATTATTTACTAAAATATATTGATGATAATTGAATCAAATAGTGATGAATAATTTAAGGACTCAATTAAAAATATTTTTTTTTTTAACATGAAATGGATTCTTACACTTAACAAAAGAAAACTATCAATCAAACTAGAATATAAAAGTAAAGAATTGTACTAAAAGTGCAAACGATTAACATTCACCATAAACTTTGTATATATATATGTGTAATAATAAATTTGAAATAGCTACTCCTATAGTCGGTTTGGTTCGGTTATTTTTTGATTAAAACCAAAACCAAACCAAATTTGATCGATTTTTAAAATTCAAAACTAAAACCAAACCAAACCAAAAAGTATCGGGTTTTTTGGTTGGTTTGGTTTGCTTTTCGGTTTTTTGGGTTTTTATGAACACCCCTATCCATAGTTCTCACAACTCCAATACTTATTGAGTTATGGTTATAACTCTCATACCTTCATAACCTCCCCATGGTCTTCTTTCATGATCTCAAATAGTTATTGTCGTGTTTATGGTATTCTTTTGTATATCTCTATATAATACTACTATAAATAATGGATGAGAAGTAATATTGTATATACTTGAATACATGGAAGAAATAAGAATCTCTTCTCTCTTGCTCATGAGAAGTAATATTGTATATACTTGAATACATGGAAGAAATAAGAATCTCTTCTCTCTTGCTCCCAACATTCTTGTCTATTTTTTTGTTTTATATTATTACTTTGAGCTAAGTTTCTTATCACGTTATGAGCACGAGTCTCTATCCAATTGAGTTATTACATCTGCAAAATTGTCCAACATCATGAAAAGCATGTTCCAGCCGTACCTAATATTCCTCTTGAAGAGATGAGTTTTTCTTACTTATTTAGCAACTTCAAAGAAAGGTATCAAATATAACTGAAGGAACAATAAGGTTCTTTATTGATCATAAAAGTTTCCCTTATCGGGAGGTTTTCTTATGAAATATGTGGTTCCTATTGCATTACAACTTCTAATGTTTAGTTTCTTGTGACTGAGAATACATGGTTACTCCTATTTTATAACCGATGTGGGAGGCAACAAGAAGGTAGAGTCATTCCAGTATTGACTTTTTCATTACTATTAAAAATATTGTCAATTATATTTTTCAATTAAAGGACTTTGCAGAATGAGATAATTTAGAATATTATACGGCATGTAAGTTATGAGAGACAAATGATTTTGCCACTAATTTTTATAATGCTTTTAAAACTTCAGTTATGCATCAACGATATGACCCACAAAAGCAAGAATAGTAATATTTTATGTCTTATTGAAACTTAATTTACAACGACATGGTATATTTAAATGCTCGAGGGTGAATACAAGTAAACTTCTAACTGAGGGTAAGATGGTGGGTTCAAGTCCCAACGCACCACGAGAATAAGACATCGGGTTTGAGTCCTGGTACATATAATGACATGACCGGTCGTTTGAGCTATGGCGTGTCGTACGGAGATTTGAGGCCTTGGGTGGCTTCGTTTAAGTTATTATGACTTTTACATGTAGTCGGAATTGAATTTGGGAAAGTTTGGAGTTGATTTGGAAAAAAATTCTCATTTCGGAAGCTTTAAGTTGGAAGAGTTGACTAAGGTTTGACTTTTGAGTAAACAACCTCGGAATTGGGATTTGAAAGTTTCAATAGGTTCTTATGATGATTTCGAACTTGGGCGTATGTTCGGATCGGGTTTTGGGTGACGCGGGAGCATTTCGATGCTTATTATGGAAAGTTAGCATTTTGGAATAATTTCATAAGTTTGGGTTGAAGTGTATTTTAATGTTATCGATGTCTGCTAGGGATTCCGAGAGTGAGAATAGTTCCGTATGGTGATTCTAGTTTAGGAGCGCGTCTGGATGTGGATTTTGGAGGTCCGTAGGTCATTTCGGGGTCGTTTGGCGAAAGCTAGAAGTTGAAAGTATTTGGAAGTTTGACCGGGAGTGAATTTTTTTATATCGGGATCGGATTCTAATTCAGGAAGTGGGAGTAAGTCCGTAATGTCAATTATGACTTGTGTGCAAAATTTAAGGTCAATCGGAATTGATTTGATAGGTTTCGGTATCGAATGTAGAAGTTGGAATTTCTTAGTTTCATAAGGCTTGTGATTCGTGTTTTTAGCGTTGTATGATGTGATTTGAGGCCTCGACTAACTTTGTGTTATGTTTTGAGACTTGTTGGTATGTTCAGGGTAGTTTTAAACCATTTTTAGGCCATATTTAGCTGTTGGATATTGGCTACAGCAGTGTGCTATGCGGTCGCAGAGAAATGGCCGCGATCGCAATGAGTAAAATGGGAGAAATTGGCTAGTGATTCACGATCACATAAGACCTTTCGTGATCGCGTAGAGGAAACTTTCTATTGCACTAACTCGACGTTGGAAGCTTATATCTCGCAATCTATAGGGAATTTGGAGATGATCCAAAAATGAAGTTGTAGCTCTTTGTGTCTAGTTTTCAGAAAATCAAACCATTTGGCATTTAGAGTTTTGTACAAAAAGTTGTAACCATTACACTAGAGGCTATCCGGAAGAGTTGGAGAAGGTTGTTGGAAAAATTTGTTCTTCGCGATCGCGGGAGAATGGTCGTGATCGCATAGAGTAAAAAGATACTAGAAAACTTTTGTGCTTCACCATCGCGGGAGTTTGGCCACGATCGCATAGGGTAAATGACTGGGTAGCAGACTAAAGTTCTTAATTCTATTTTTAACGATTTGTAGCTCGGGAAAGGGTGATTTTTAAGAGATTTTCAAGGGAAAACATTGGGGTAAGTTTTCCTTATCCTATATCGATTATATTTCATGGTTTCATACTTAATTACATCATGAATCCGTGGATTACTGGAAGAAAAATCAAATTTTTATATAATCTTCCAAAAATGTAAAATGAAGATTTGAAAGGCAATTTGATGTCAGAATTTGATAATGTTTGCATGGTTAGACTCGTCTTGGAATGGGTTGTTGGATTTTGTGAGTTTTATCGGGTTCCGAGACGTGGACTCCACTGCCAACTTTTCGAGCGGAGTTGGAAACTTTTATAAATTGTTAAATTTCAAGCATTGGAGTATATTTTTGATTAATTTGCACGTTGTTTGACTAGTTTCGGATTGAACGGCACCAAGTTGGGGCTTTAGAGCGAAATTATGACTAGAAAGTGGGCTTTAAGACGAGGTAAGTCTCTTTTCTAACCTTGTAATGGAGAATTAACCACATAGGTGAATTGATTTAATATGTGCTTCTATTTGTGGAGGCTACATACGCACGGGGTGACGAGAGTCCGTACGTAGCTACTAATTATGCTTATGTCCGGGTAGTCTAGGACCCAAAGCATCTTATACTTGCGATGTTTGCACCCTACTTGTTAATTTAATTTTTTAACTAATATTGGAACTTGATAAATGAATTGCAAAAGGTTAAACTTCATTTACTTGAGTTTTGGACGAGTCACTTGACCGTTAATGAGAATTGGTATTTCTTTGGATATTAGCCTCTTAATAAATCTTGAATCGGTTGTTTTAATATATATTTTTCTCTTCTTGTGGAGCGGGCCGAACGCCTCGGTAGCAGATAGATGCATCTATGGTTCGTGTTGTTCGACCACCGACGGTGCACAATTTAATATATTTGTTTATTGGATCGGGTCATACGGCCCCGACATAATTCGTGCATAAAAATTCTTGGAGTCCAATTATAATAGATATTGTTTCATTGGCTTGAGAGATAAAATTTGTTAAATAATATAAATAAATTTTGGATATACTTATTAGGGAAATAATTATTTATTTCTTGTTATTGAGTTTTCAGCTGTATTTATATAATCCATGCTTAATTATAATATCAGTATTTTATTGTAACGACCCGGTCGATCGTTCAGTAGAATTCGCACCGTTATTCCTGTATCTGCCTTGTTATGCCTTGCTTAGTTGTTTATGATGTGTTGGAGTCAGGTGGTTCGGGTTCGGAGTGGTTGTATGAGAATTGAGACACTTCGTCTCTTAAAGTAGTCTTATAGTTAGAAAAGTCAACTGGGAGTTGACTTCTTGGTAAACGACCTCGGAATGCAGATTTTATGGCTTGGATAGTTTCGTTAGGTGATTTGAGACTTAGGAGTGTGTTCGGAATATAATTTTGATGTCCGGTGTAGAATTAGGCTTGAATTGGCGAAAGTTAGTTTTTGACGATTTCCGGTCGGCAATGAAAAATTAGCTATCAGAATCGGAATGGAATTCCGGAAGTTGGAACAGGTTCGTAGTGTCGTTTTGGATGTGTGTGCAAAATTTCAGGTCAATCGGATGTGTTTTGGATGGTTTCGACATCTTTGGAGAAATTTGGAAGTTTCAAAGTTCATAGGCTTGAATTTGATGTGATTTTGGTGTTTTTGTGTTGTTTTTGGTGTTTCGAGGGCTCTACTAAGTTTTAATGAGGTTATGGGGTGTATCAGTATGTTTGGTTGGGGTACCGAGTGCCTCGGGGTGGTTTCGAGTGATTAACGGGGAGTTTGGAAGGCATTTCTGCTGCTGAAGTTGTTGTTGTTGTCATTTCCGCACCTGCAAATTTTGGACCGCAGGTGCGTGCCGCAGAAGTGTCAAGGTAGGTCGCAGGTGTGGTTTGAGTCCCTTGGGGGGAGAACCATAGAAGCTGTTGTTTGGACGCATCTGCGGGACCGCAGGTGCGACACCTGGGCCGCAGGTGCGAGATTGGCTCGTTTAATGAGAAATCGCAGGTGCGGTCTATTGACCGCAGAAGCGGTCCGCAGGTGTGTGATTTTGGACCGCAGGTGCGAGATGCCTGGCAGAAAGTATATAAGTTGGACTTAGCGAATTTTGGTCTTCTTTTCACCATTGTCATACGGGTTTCAAGCTTTTGGAGGGTTTTTGAAGAGAGAAATTGATAGTTCTTCATTGAGGTAAGGTTTTTGGACTCTAAACTCGTTTATATGTGATTAAAGGTCTGATTAGTTGTGTAAATCTGGGAAAAATCAGTGCAAAAATGGGTAATTAGGGCTTGAGATTAAGAGACCTTAAAATGGGAATGTGAGGGGACAATTGAACTCTGATTCCAGTGTTCTTGGTATGTATGGACTTGTGGGAGGATGAGGATCATTATGATGTAAACTTTATCGAGTTCCGAGACATGGGCCAGGGGGTCGGGTAGGCCAATTTCGGGAATTGTGCCTAAATTTGATAGTTTTCGATTGGGTTTTGTTTCCCTAGCATATTTTGACGTTGTGAATCTGATTTTGATAGACTCGGCGCATTTGGGGGCTGATTCGAGGGGCAAGAGTATTGCGGAGTAGCTTTCCAGGCTGGTTTGAGGTAAGTAATGACTTTAAATCTTGTCATGAGGGTATGAAACCCCGGACTTAGCATCTTCTCACTGTTTTGGAGTGACGCACACGCTGGATGACGAGTGTGCGGCGTGCACTAATTTGGGGATTTGGACTTGGTCCTTCCCGAGGCAACTATTGAGTTGCGGAATTTCTTTTAAATCACATAATAAATCATATTTTTGTACTATTGCTGTAATTGGGCTATATGCCATGTTTGGGGCCTTTGCCGACATGTTTAGACCCCTTGGGGGCTTTACTATTTTTCCTCACTGTGTTAACTAATGATTTACACTCAGTCATATTATGCTTAACTGATTTCAAAACTTAGTCTTATTTACACTATTTGAGATATAAAATTTTATTTTGGGTCGAGTACCCCATTTTACTGATAGCCCGAGTGGCTTTTGAGATGTTTCTGACTGAGTGAGGCCGAGTGCCTGATTGTAAGGATATGATATTGGATCGGGTTGCACGCCGCAGCATGTTTATGATAGGCCGAGTGCCTGAGAGTGATTTGATGCCATGATTTGGCTTGGTTTTAGCGCTTGAGCTGTAAGAGCCCCTCCGGAGTCTGTACACCCCAGTTAGTGCATGTACCTACTGAGTGCGAGTGCCGAGTGCCGAGTGATGAGTGATGAGTGATTGGGAGGCATGAGTGACAGTGAGATAGCCCGAGGGGATGATGCTGAGTGATTGTGAGGCATGCTTAGTGACTGATTCTGAGGGGTGATTTTCCCGAAGAGCGGTTTATGATACTGGTTTTACCTGAGTGACTATTTATGATTCATTTCATCTTTAAACTAAGACTTTTTTTTTACTGAAATCATTGGAAATCACACTTTTCAAAAGAGTTTTACTGAGATTGGCTTTTAAAGCGTACTGGTTTGTTGTATACACTGTTTGGAAAGAAATGTTGTTTTATTGTGACTTGATGATTTGGTTCTATTGTTTCTTACTGCTCAAGACCTGATTTATTTTCATAACTACTGAGTTGGCATACTCATCGTTACTCCCTGCACCCTTGTGTGCATATTCAGGTGCTGGTGTCGAGCACTAGTTTTCTTATTACGCGTGGAGCCGGAGTTGGGACATCGAGGTAGTTGTTCAACGCTCACAGCATCTCTGCTTCCCTTCCTTGTTTTGTATTAGTTTCCTTGTTTTGTATTAGTTTCCCTGTTCTGAGAGTTATGTATTGTGATAGTGGTATTATTGGTAGTATTCTTAGATGTTCATGACATGTTGACTCTGGGTCTTGGGGATAGTTGTTATATTGTTTATCTCGTTTGATGTTGTTTAGAAATTTGGAAACTTACAAATACTTATGAAATGTTGAAATGATTTGGAAATTTTGAAAATAATATGTCAATGTGTGATTATTGGCTAGCCTAGTTCCATAATAGGCACCATCACAGCCGGTTTAGGATTTGGGGTCGTGACATTTATTGTTAGCCCATAGTAAGCGTCGAAACCGACCCCTCATCACTACTTCTTCGAGGTTAGACTAGATACTTACTGGGTACGCTTTGCATTACGTGCTCATGCTACACTTGCTGCACATTTTGTGCAGGTACATATGTTTCTAGTGATCTTGTGGGCGCAAAGGCGCGGGTATTGCGTGAACTTAGGTGAGTTGCATCCCATGTTACAATTCAGCAGCACACAGAATCTCCATCAGAGTTATTTATATTTTCCTGTCTAGTTTGTATTTTAGACAGGTGTTATATGATATCATATTTCTTAGTTGACGCTCATGCACTTGTGACATCGTATTTTGGGGTTCTTACGGGTGGTTCATCGTTGTAGTTTGTGAAAAATATTATCATGTGTCCTGCAAATTCTATTCATACTATTTAATTCATGGAAATTATGATTTCAAAAGAATAAAAACGAGTAATTAAGTGGATTAAACATAGTTGGCTTTCCTGACGGCGCCGTTAGGCGCCATCACGACCTATAGTGGATTTTTGATCGTGACAGTACAACTTGATGATAAGAATTGGGTTCGAGTCCCAACGCATTATAGCCTTACATGATTTTATATGGGTAAGGCATTGGGTTTGAGTACCAATGCACCATATTGATGATCTAATGAATAATATATTTTTATGAAAAAACATGAAACTTGTCCCACTTGATTTGCTCCATTCTAGAAGTGAATGTGATAGCGATGTATAATAAGTCCAAATGAAGACACGTGGTTGACCAATGAACCTGGACATGCCAAAGATCAAAATAATAATAGTCATTATTATGATAATTATAAAAAGGAGAACATTAAGGATTCTCAAAATAGTCTTTCAAAATGTGAAGGTAATGTTTACCATCAAATTGGTATGTAAAAATAATAAAGCACATCACATTGATTATGCTCCATTCATTGAAGAGGATGTGACTTGTGATAAGCCTTGAGAATGCAGACCCATTCCTGAAGGTGAATGCGACAATATGTGATAAAAGTAACGAATAAAGACGTGAAATGCGTGATTGGATCAATACCACACAACGCACCTCTAAGGGAGGTTTGAGTAAAATAAAGAGAATAAATTTTATTATGTAATTATATGAATATGTCATTGGTCGCGTACATGTGGTATGTCAAAAATATTTTGACATGCTAATAAAAAGTTATTAAAGGCAAAAGTAAAGCAAGAACTAATTTTGCTTATGTTGATTTTGACCGTGATAATTATTATGATATTATTTTCTCCACTGAGGATACATTCAACATATGGATGGTGTACAAAATAAATTAAGAGCTCTAGAATAGCTAATTTATTAGTACCCGGATGAATAAAATTATTCATGACATTGATATTGTAGTAAGTCTCAAAAGAAACTTTTTTGAGTTTCAAATATATTAGCCGAAGTGGTTGGCATATTGACACTATATATGAAAGGAAGATTGAATATCTTCATATTACTATAATCATACCGGATAAATATAAAAGGTTACCCGATTTTTCTTCTATTTGTACGACACAAGTATAAGCATGACGATGCTGAAACAAATATTAGTTGGCATAACCGGTTGGCCATCCCGGTTCAATTATGATGCAAAAAATTATTTGAGAATTCACATTGGCATATATTGAAGAAGTAGAAGATACTTCAAGAATTCTTTTGTGTTGCTTATTCTCATGATATACCAGCTAATGTTAGGATGGAATTCCTTGATTTTTGTAACGAATAAAAGATGATATATTTATGGACCTAGTCACCTTCAATGTGGACTATTTACTATTATATGATTTTAATAGATGCATCTATTATACGATCACATGTGCATTTGTTCTTGCAGTTTGGCTTTTGTAAGATTGCTTGCTCAAATTATTAGAGCACAATTCTATAATAAAAATTATAATAATTTATCTTGATAATGCTGGTTCAAATACAAGTTAGTTTAGCAGAAACTGTATGCCTCCAATTAAGTTAAACCATTGGCTATGAGAACATAACTCCCAAATAGGAATTTGGTATGAGGTGTATTATTTAATATACAACAACACTTGTACGCATCTAGCCAACAAGTTATGATAAATTCTCCCTATCATAATTGGTTTAGGATCACGAACCAAATAATTTTCATCTATAAATATGATTGTGCTATGTGATTTAATTATGGCACCACAATACACAAAGATGGATTCCCAAAGAAGGTTGAGAAATGTGTTAGTGATCCCAACATTAGGGGGAGAAAAATGGACAGCTGAAAAAGTAATACGTGGAATGAATTATTATGAATATATCCAGATCCTCGTACAAGAAAATGTGAACTTGAAGTTCAAGTGATAATTAATTTCCAAAATATTGCCAGGCACATTTGCTGACCCAAAGCTAAATGTCATATTCTAGTTGCTAATGCTCCAAATAGAAAGTTTATGGACAAACTTTATGGCACGCATGAAGCGTAGCAGACAAATCGGTTCCAAAAAATAAAGCTCCTTGAAGAAGGAGATGAGCAAATGTTCAAGATGGTCATAATAAGGAGGCAAGTGATTTATAAGAGCACCATGACATAACACTTTATAAGATCTCGCGAGAGAGGCTCAAGTACATGAAAATAATGAGATCTCGATACGTTATGTCATTATTGAGTAATGATGGAACCGATATAAAATTATCATCGATGATATTGTTGATATAATGTAGCGCTCAATATTATTAATTGGATCGTGAGCTCAAATTTATCATGGAATTTGGGCATATAAATAATTGGCCAAATGAAAAATACGCAACGAAAATTGATTTCACCAAAAAAATGTGAAGTTGGACGGATAGTCGCAATACCTGAAAGTATAAAGCCATTGAAGGTATAAATGTGTTCTTGTAAAAAAAGTTAAATGAAAAATCAAGTAGATAGACATAAAGCCGACTTGTGGCACATGAAAATTTATAAATATCATAGTATTGATTATATGGAGACATGTTCTCCTGTGATGGATGTAGTCATTTCAGGTTTTAGTCTGATAGTACATTTGATATGCATATAATAAAAATCCTTTAAGGATTTAAATTGTTTTGAAGCATATTAAGGTTCCCAAGAAATTTATTAAATAAAACTTCACCAAATTCTTATGTGGGTTAGAGCTATCATGGCGGACATGATTTATTTTTGTGTCTAGTGCAATTGGTGCACTAATGTATCTTACTAAAACCATGAGTATAACAGTATACTTGCAAGATATAGTTTTATTCCTATGTGGAGATATTGAAATACCATTAGTGTTATATTGCAAAAGGAATCCTTGATATTGATTTGTTTATTCTAACAAATTCTGTCAAGATTTTGTTGGTTTTGCAAATGCAATCATTTTTTTTAAAGTTCGTTCTTCAAACAATCTATTTGCACGTGAGGGTACTGCTATATTATGATATTCAACAAGATTTTAATTGCATTGAAGACGATACTGCATGCATAGATAAATTAAAAGAAGGACTACTGAAGGAGACAAAATAGAGCATATTTCACCAAAGTTCTATTTCAGACATGATCGATGTTCAACAAATTTATTCAAGTGATAATTTGACAAACTTCTTCACTAGGCATTGCCAACCTAATCAATTGAGAAGTTGTTATACAAGATTGAAATTCATTCTTTCTAAGATATCAAGTGATATTTTTGTCAGGGGGAGTATAGCACGTGCTGCATCTTTTTCTTTTAGCTAAGGTTTTATCCCATTGAGTTTTTCTGGCAAGGTTTTTTAATGAGGTAGCAAATAATGCGTATTAAATGAGGCACATTATCTATGGACATTCAAGGGGGAGTGTCCATAACTCGTAAAGGAGTAATACCCACTACTCTTCTCCATTATCTCAAAAACTTCCACAACTCCAATACTTATTGAGTTATGGTTGTAACTCTCATACCTCCAAAACCTCTCCATGATCTTCCTCCATGATCTCAAATACTTAATGCCATATTTATGGTATTCTTTTTTATACCTCTATGTAATACTATAAATAGAGGATGTGAAGTGATGTTGTATATACTTGAATACACGGAAGACATAAGAATCTTTTCTCTCTTGCTCCCTACATTCTTGTCTATTTTCTTGTTTTATATTATTTCTTTGAGCTAAGTTTCCTAACAATAGTCAAAAATTCAGCAATTTCTTCTTCTTGTATATATACGCAAAAATCTCTATTAAATAATCATATTTTATCATCTACCATACCTTTTTATATAATAGTTTTACCTCATACTTTACTTTTTATTTATAATATTACAAGTTAATTTTTCATATTTTTTGTGCATACCATCATGAAACAGTGACAAACAAAATACAATATATCCAAACATTGTACACATCAAAATGATACATTATAATACGATAAGATATTATACATTATGAAACGATACATAATAATTATCCAAACAAGTTGTTATGATATTTTGCAAAATGTTAAGGGTAAATGGTTTGTGGAATAAGGGGTGATAATCCCAAGGTTAGATGCGAAACTATTTTATCCCATCTTGGTTGAATTTTTGAATTCGAAATTAGCAATCTCGAGATTAATCAATCTCATAACTGGGTACTATTCTATCCCACATTGAGGGTGAAATAATAATTTTAAAATTAATTAATCCCGAGATAAACACTAAAATAACAAAGATGACCTTCTACAACGCCCATCCTCCAAAGTCATTTATACAATCCAAGGTTAAAATTGGAAATAAAGTTTATCCCAACTTATCTGGTATATACTAAACACATATTTAAATTACACCTTATATATCCTATTTTTAATCTAATGAACTAAACATCTTCTAATCAAAATATATTTAATAAATAATCTCATTATTATTTAACCCTCGTATTATGTTCTCATCATTATATTTTTAGGATAACTTGCTCCCTGTTAAAAGTATGTAACTCTCTGCTTGTAAATGAAATTGGATTTGTGCACTTAAGTTTTACTTAATGATATTTCCTTTCACTTTTTGAATTGGGATGGAGTACACTTAATTTTAAATCCAACGATAAAAGTGGGATACAATAACAACAACAACAACCCAGTAAAATTTCATAAATGGGATATAGGAGGATAGTGTTGTAAGCCCCGTAAAATCTTACCTAGAACTCGGGGTTTTGTGGTGCCGAGGTAAGCTAATGTGTTCGAAGGTTGTAGATAATCTTCGATGCGTGGGGAGTTGGAAGAACAATTTTTGCAGGACAAGGTATTTCTGCGGTTCACTATGCGACCGCAGAACTACTTCGAGGACCGCATATCTGCCGCACAGTGCAACAACATAAAGCCAATTGTTAGAGGTTATTTTGCGATCCATTACGCGAACACATAATCATTTCGAGGGATGCACTTCCATCGAAGATTCAACATAAAAAATTTTGGAGGGTGATTCGGTGGTACATTTCGCGGCCGCATAACTGGTCTGGGGGCCACATACCCGCTGCAGACCTAAACCGATCAGCCCGGTTTTGGAGGATGAATTCATTGTCCCTTATGTGGAGCGCATACCTATTATGGGGTACACTATGCGACCGCATAGTTGAGTTCGAAGGGTCTATTTTATGTTTTTATAACCCGGCCCCATTTTAATAAAAGACATAAGGGAGTCATTTGTGAGCTAAAGATCTGGTATTTGAGAGAGAAGGGGGGGGGGGGAGCTCAAAAAAGAAGGGAACTAACATCTCCATACTTCAAATTCTTACTCAAGCTTTAGGAATTCAAAGAATGAACTCACAAGGTCTTCATCTAAGAGGTAAGGTTCTACTCCCTAGCCCTCAATTTCGGAATTAATGAGAAGTATTATTCTTGGGTGTGGGAGTTGGTCTTTGTGCATGCATGTACCAACAAGGGTTGTAGGGAGGTTGTTGAACTAAGATAGATGAACGATGGGTTGTGGGATGAAGAAAATCCACCTTAAAAACCTTGTCGTCGAATTACACACCTAGTGCTTGATAAAATGCCTAAATGAGCTGAACCCATGAATCTCCTTTTTATTATAGTTAAACTTTGTCATATCTCTAGTTGATTGGAGTCGTTGGAAGTTTTGGAACGTTGTAGTAATCTAAGGAAATATCAAGTGAGGTATGTTGGCTAAACTTCTCTTGTAGATTCGAATTCCATGATGTTCTTGTAAGTTTCAAGTCTGATTGACCCAATTTCTTATTTCTCAAGTTCTGAGTCATTCCTAATAAATTCGATTATTCCAAATAAGTTTGGTGTCGAAAGTTATATGCTCAAAAATGTGTTCCAATTGCCCATATCATATTATGCTCTCCTTCGGGAATGTATTCAAGTTTGACCGATGTATCAAGATGTTATGATTTAAAAATCGTGTTTCAATTGCTAAGTTTATTATGCCTAATGTTGGAAGAAAAAATCATTGTTCTTAAGACTATATTTTCCATATACATACTTAAATCTTGATTTCAAATGCTCTTATTGTTGATAACCTATGATGATGCTTGAAAGTGAAAGAAGTGAGTATGAGATATAAAATGTGGACATCGTGCCAAGAATAAAAATTACTCTTGTGGCTAATCGTGCCAATGAAATGAAAAGATGCGTGAAATATTATGAAATTAGTTTTAACTCATTTATATAATAAATATTTTTGGAGTATCGTTAGTCACCGGTGAAGGGTAGGCTAAAATAACCTAACCCCAAGACTACGTGTGCTGGTGTATGAGTGATTGAGAGATAAATTTTTGTACTGATATGTTAAGATTATTCTCCTCAATTGGGATGAGATTATTTCGCTTAATTGGGATGAGATTATTGCTAGCAGAAGGTGATATCGACTCACAAATCATTGTGGTGAGACGGATTAGCCAATCGGGCCGAGATCGGACGCCATGCCGCGCACATGGTGGCGTTGTGATTGGATGTCTTAGGGTGAGACGAATTAGCCGATCAAGCTGAGACCAGACTTCGTGCTAAAAGCACGGTTGTGTATTGGTACTAAAGATATCCTAACTTAAAAATATTGATATTTACTTGAAAATTTATCTTTCTCTCGGCTTGACGCTTTAAATATTGTTTGAGGCTCCCATTGATTCAATGTTTCTTTCTCTTTGTACTGTTACTCGATTCATTGAGAGGGTGTTTAGTCTTTCATACTAGTATTATCCCATATGTATAAATGTCCCTTTTGACGGGGGCGTTGGTGGTTCCACAACAGGAAGCATCAATCAGTGATAGCGGTACACCCTCTTCTCAGCTGACTTGGTGAGTCCCACTTCATATCGGGGTCTTGTGTCTTTTGTTTCTTATGTATACTGTTTTGAGGTATAGCCGGAGCCTTGTTGTCGGCACCATCATATTACTCTTTTGTATAAATTATAGGCTCCGTATACATAATGTGGGTTGTATTTTGTTTTGGGTAAGTCAAACTTGAAATTTTATACTTGTAACACATGTTTTCACTTCTAAAACTACGAATGTGTAATGTATTTTTGGAATATGTAATGAAGTAACTAATGGTAACAAAATTTGCATTGCACATGTTATTCTCTTAGTCTGGTTCATGATGTTCATCTTCACTTTATTCATGGGTAAGTTTGGGTAGAAAGCAAGTAGGCTTGTTTGACTGGGATATCTCGGTTGAGCGCCGGTCGTGTTCCCCAAGGTCGGGGCATGACAAGTGTGTACACGACCTTATCCCTACCCCGATGGACTATAGATGTTATTTTTGAAAGACCCTTGGCTCAAGAAGAAGAAAAAGACGAATTGAGAAGGGAAGGGATAATATATTAGTACCATTAAACATATACCAAATAAATAATAACAGCATCATAAGAGCTAGAAAATAGTTGAAATGCAATAACAAAACCATAAAATAACCCCGGTGCTATGAAAATCGGAAGGATGGTGTGAACAAAATATTAACCACTAGTAGTCTAAGATCAACCATATCAAATATCCTTACCCCCGGACTCGACTACATCCTAACCTACAACCCTAATGCTCGACCTCCACGCCTTCCTATCAAGATCCATGTCCTCGAAAATCTGTAGCCACATCTTGTCCTGTCTAATCACCTCTACTCAATACTTCTTAGGCCTCCCTCTACCTGTTCTCCTACCTTCCAAGTCCAACCGCTCTCATCTCCTCACCGGAGCATCAAGGTCCCTCCTCCGCACGTTCCCGAATCACCCGAGCCTTGCTTCCCGCATCTTGTCATTCATAGGATCCACGCCCACCTTCTCCCGAATATCTTCATTCCTAGTCTTATCCATCCTAGTATGCCCGCACATCTACCTCAACATCATCATTTTTGCTACATTCATCTTCTGGATATTAGAGTTCTTAACCGGCCAACACTCTGTCACATACAACATGGCCGATCTAGCTACCGCTCTATAAAACTTACCTTTGAGTAACAGTGGCACTTTCTTGTCACATAGGACTCCTGATGCTAACCTTCATTTTATCCACCCCACCCCTATACGGTGTGTGACGTCCTGGTCGATCTCTCCGTCCCCAGGATAATCGACCCAAGGTACTTAAAACTACCTTTCTCGGGGATGACTTGTGATATAAGCCTCACGTCCATGCCCACTTCCCTCGACTCAGCGCTAAACTTGTACTCCAGGTATTCTGTCTTAGTCCTACTCAACTTGAAATCCTTAGACTTAAAGGTATGTCTCCAAACCTCCAGCCTCTCGTTGACACCGCCTCGCGCCTCATCAATTAGAACTATGTCGTTAGCGAATACCATACACCATAGAATCTACCCTTGAACATGGTGTGTCAGTGCATCCATCACCAGAGCAAATAAGAACGGGCCGAGCGCATGTCCTTGGATCATTGTACAGTTTCAAATTTTGTACACATTTTGATCCCCCTTTTTTGTTGCTTTTAGTACTTACACTTTTTTATCCCCGCTTTTTTTGTTGCTTCTATTACTACTAGTATTAATATTCTATGCCACTCTTACGTATTCCATAATTGAATTATTCAAATATATTTCATCAATATTTTTCTAAAAACATATTATTTTTTTATAAGAGCAATAGTTTTTAAACGAGTCATTTACTTGGGTGAAAATGTAAAAACAACCCAAGAATATTAAAATTTAGTATCGCTTATAGGTGATATGAATATAATCCAAAATATTTCAAGATTGAGAAAATTTGAACTCAAAGGGATTTCTATTTCATACAAATGAATAAACATGACATATTTTATTTACCTTTAAATGATTAGGATAATTAAATATTATTCATTCTAGTGAAAGATTAAAGGTATATATTTAGATGTCCAAAATAAGCAGCATTCCCGCAATGCAGTTACTAGTGATCACATCTACCGGGAGGCAAGTGATGTAGCAGACGCACTGGCTAAACATGGCATGACCTTAACTTCTTCTGGAGGCTAATTGTAGTGGAGTCCAATACACTTTATGTCTCCTTCACCCTTCGTTTTTACTGCTTTCAATAAGGACAATTAAGATGCTACTGTACCACGAATGATTCCACTTTGTAATAATGTTACTGTTTAAGTTTTAATATATTTGTAGCCTTAATAGCCAAAAACAATATCTATACAATTGCAACTCACTAGTGTTTTAGTTTTAGTTGAAGATATAATTTATCCCAGTAGTACTGGATAAACTATATGAGTTTGTTTATGTGTAAGAGAAAAATATATAAAGGTTGTTGATTTGATTTGGTTTATAAATTTGATAGACTATCATTTAGTTTGTTTAATTTAATGAACTAAATCGAACTTAATTCAAACCAAAATATAAATCGTATGATGACGCCTGATACTGGTATTCCCCAGGAATTGGCCCCAATGCAACTGTTGCAATAGTTGCCAGGTATGGGGAGTACCACTACAATTATAAAGGCCCCAACAGAAAAAGAGGAAGAGCGACCAATTGAATCAGGACATATGACTATGGCAAGGAAATTAACCTATTAAGATGGGTCTCAGAGCATAAAGCAAACCATGGCAGATGTGGTTAAGGGTAACAGAACACAAATACAAGGCATGCAAACTGAACTTCTATCCTCCTGTGATTTAAAAAAAAAGGAGTTAAAGTAGCCAAATTGAATCCAACATGGATGGAAGACAACCCTAATGGGTTATGCAATAGAGGCAATCCTTCGTTTAAGGAAATACTGAAGTTCGTCGGTGGAGTTTGAATTCAATGACTACCTCGAAGGTATTTCTCCACGATGAAGGTTATTTGATATTCCGTTTTGATTCAATTAAGGACAAAACTAAAATCATACAAAATTGACCATATACCTTAAAATATAGACCTATAGTCCTGAAGGGTTGGGATCCTGACTTCCAGATGCAAAACGAATCATTGCGTATTATTCTTGTATGGGTTAATCTTCCATGGTTGCCTATTCAGTGTTGGACTGAGAAAAACCTAGGAAGAATTGCTAGTCTACTAGGTAAACCAATATGCGCTGATAAACTTATAGCCCCGGGTGAGAGAATCTCCCTGCCAGAGTATTGATTGAGATGGATATCACACAACCTTTCTCAGATAAGTTGTCTATTGAGAACCCATATAGGAGTATATAGGAGCAGAAAGTAGACTTTGAATGGAAGATAAAATTATGTATGGACTACAATCAGTTTATGCACAATACAGGTGATTGTGAATAAGCAGGATGATGTTTAGAATCAGAACAAAAGGAAAATGAAGAAGAAGACAAAATTGGAATGAAAATCAAAACATGATGATGTAGAAAAAACTATAACTACTGATATACTTCAAGAGGAACCTACATAGCAGGAGCCAGTAGATATACAAGTGAACAATCGAGGCAAACAAATTGTTATTTTTCAAGGATCTACTGGCAAGAAGAACCATAGTAGCATCAACTATGAGGAGTTAGCTAGGAGGAATCAGTTAGCCCTATTGACAATTCAAGAGAGGCCATTAAACAACAGACACCAACTACCTTCTCCTAGTAGAGATCAAGCACAAAATGTAGTTGAAAGTATTATCTCTATACCACAAAATCCACCATGATTATTACTACTTGGAATATAAGAGGACTGAACAAGTCCTTCAAGCAAAGAGAGTTCAAATTGTTTTTGTTGTTAAATAAGGTTGATATGGTAGCTTGTCTTAAGACTAAAGTTAAACAACATAATACAAAAAAAAAATACAGATATTTACTGGCAATTTAGTGCTAACTATGCCTATGCACCAAATGGTAGAATCTGGGTAGGATGGAAAGTCGCAAATGTAAAAGTGATAGTGCTGGAAAGTTCTGACCAAATGGTGCACTGTTTTGTCATAGATAGAAATTCATCCTTCTCTAGTTACATAACCTTTTTATATTAGCTTCACACTATTCACGGTAGAGTTTCACTTTGGGTCAGACTGAGGAGTGTGCAGACTACTGGTCCTTGGCTTATCATAGGCGACTTCAATATTGTGCTGTAGGTGGAGGATATATTGAATGGTGCACCAGTCCACCAAGCAAAATAGCTGATTTTCAACATTGTATTTATGGCATTGGTGTGGGGAAAATAACAAAGAGAGGTTGCAGGTTTTCTTGGAGTAACGAGAGGGATGCAGATTTTATAATATACAACTATATTGATTGAGCTTTCGGGAATGTAGAATGGTTTCAAGACTACAATGGTATTGAGGCTGTTTATATATTGCCAGGATGCTCAGACCATTCACCAATACTATTAAACACATAGGTGACTTGGCTGAAAGTGAGGACCATTTAGTTTATCGTACACAGTGATGCAACTCCAAGAATACAAAACTATGGTACCTACTTGGAGGCAACATGTTCAAGGGTATACTATGTACTCAATCTCGAGGAAATTGAAGCTAATGGAGCTGCATTCAAGAGGCTTACACCAAGAGCATTCCTCAATTGAGAAAAAACTATACCAACTAAGAGAATCACCAAAGGAGTTGCAAGACAAGCTTAATGATGACCACGTTAATGTCCAACTGATTGAGGAAAACAGAAATACTTTAGGTCTCATAGAAAAATAGGATGCATTCCAGGAACAAATGCTGAGACAGAAATCCAGGGCCACTTGGATTAAACTACTTCTACTCCAAGTACTTTCATGCTTACATGATATCCAGACAAGCAAGAAACAAAGTAGCTTGTATCTATATTGAGCAACAAGTCAAAGTGTCTGACCCCAAGCAGATACAACATGAATTCACCGCTTCTTTCAGCACCTACTGGGAGAAGCAACACATGAACTTCCTAATATTTGATATCAACATTGTTAGAAATGGTCCCTGCTTGACACACACTCAACAACAACAACTTCTAATGCATCTAACACTCGAGGAAAATCTTCCAAGCCGTTCAATCCCTTCCTAGTGATAAAGCACCAGGCATAGATGGTTACCCTGTTGAATTCTTCAAAAGAATTCTAGCCAGATATTGGTAACTTGGTCATAGAGATTGTACTGTAATTCTTTGAAACTGGTAAACTTCTGAAAGAGGTCAACCGTACTACAGTGATTTTGATTCCCAAGGTTCGGAATCCAACCTATGTAAAGGAATTTAGGCCTATTGCTTGCCACTCAATATTGTATAAGATCAGTACTAAGATATCAATAGCTAGATTCAAACTAGTTGTCGATTTATTTGTAGGACCTTCTCAGTTTGCTTTCAATGAGGGTATAAACATCATTGACAATATTATTATGGCACATGATCCGATCAAAGGATACACCCCAAAAACAGTGTCTCCCAAGTGTATGATTAAGGTTGACATCAAGAAAGCATATGACTCTGTGGAATGGAGCTTCTTAAGCATGCTACTGCTAGAATTTGGCATTCCTTATAAAATGGTGACCTTGATAATGGAATGTGTAACAACTATTAGTTACACACTGTTGGTAAATGGTGGCATGACTAATAGATTTGAAGCAAGGAAATGACTAAACAAGGAGATACAATGTCTCATTACTTGTTTGTGCTAGCAATAGAATCCTTGGACGTATCTTTAAAGACACTCACACAGAATACTAATTTCAATTTTCACCCCAAGTATGCAAGACTGAAAATAATACATATTTGTTTTGATGATGATATTCTGATGTGTTGTAAGGTAGATGAGGTGTCTATGAAATTAATGATGGGAGCTTTGAGCACTTTTCTGTTGTATCTGGACTCAAGGAAAATATAAAGAAAAGCTCCTTATACAGAGCAGGGGTGCCACTGGACTTCAAGAAAAAAATACTAATTGAATAACACTTAACATTAGGTATTGTGCCATTTAAGTATCTAGGAGTACCTTTGTCCCCAAAAAGCTCACAATCCACCAGCGCATGCCACTAGTCGACAAGATAGTGGATAGGATAAGAAGTTGGACCTCAAAATTCCTCTCATATGCTGGAAGATTGCAACTCATTAATAGTGTTATCTTTGAGATGCGGACCTATTGGGCATAGGTACTTCTAATACCAAAGAAGGTCATCAAGCTAGTCAATGGTATTTGTAGAAACTTCCTATGGACTGGATTACATGGAAATACTAATAGGGCTCCTGTTGTTTGGGAAACTCCTTGTAAACTTTGAGTTGCTGGAGGCCTCAACATCATTAACTATGCACTATGGAATAAGGCAGCACTCTACAAGAACAGAGATATTGATGTTATGACAATACCAAAACAAGCTAGTTGGTTAGTGAGGAAAATTTCTCTGCTAGAGTCTATTCGTGGGCTTCTGATCTAACAGTAATGGACTCATTTGTTTCCAATGGAAGATTCAGCATAAAAAATGCCTACATCTCTTCCCTGCCATGTTTTCCCAAGGTACCATGGAAATCAATGATCATGCTGAGTGGAATAGTACCTAAACATCAATTTATACTATGGATGGTTGCTCACGTCTAGCTAATTCGACAAACTCGCAAGATGGGGTATTCATGTACCTAAATAATGTGTATTATGTGACATGGATCTATTCTTTGAATGCAAGTACTCTACATGCATGTGTTAGAGAATGCTTGTATGGATGAAATACCATAGAACCATCACTACATGGGACTTTGAGTTAGCTAGATTGTCGGACAAAGTCATCAACATGAACCCAAAGAATGCAATCTTAGAAATTGTATTTGCAGTTGTGGTATATCATATATGGTCGGAGAGGAACAACAGACGATTCTAGAACCAGAAAACAATGTAAATGGGGACTTCTATTGAATTGTTTAAATAGTTATCCTACTTTGTAGTATATTCAAGCTATGGAACGGATATAACTACAGTCCACGAGAATTACTGAGTTCTGTAGAATATTAGGCAACAACGTGGTTGCATTGCTTCTTTTGTTTTATTTATTTTGAGACTTGCTTGTGTCAAAAAGAACAGGTGTCACACATTGAAAACTGGTTAAAATAATTTATTTTTTCAACAAAAAGAATAGTGTCAGATAAAATGAGATATATTACTCGGTTGTTAATACAGTTTTTTTATTGAATATCTTTTTTAAAACTTGTTTAGTTATACATTGACCGAATATTTGAATTTTTTTTAATATGAGTTTTCGATCCACCTTTTCATATAAAATTTTATTTCTACTCATACAACTGCCTTATATTTCCAAGTCCAATACATGTTGTAGACATCAAAATTCTAAGGGATCAAGTTAAATTCTAAGTTAAAGATACTAGGGACTCTTGAAATCCTAGGAGTCTATTAGGGTTTCTTGGAAGTTACTCTACCCTAAACCCTAACTCACACCTATATTAAGGGATACTATTCCCTTGAAGAGGCATCTCAAAAATGGAGATCATCTCGAAAATTCCACAAACTCACGGGATATTCACAAGAGATCAAGAAGTGGCCGGATAATTCTTGATAATCAAATAATTCAAGAAGATCCACAACATACTTCATGGATATCAAATAAATCCATGAAAGCCCGCATCATCCTACGTTCGAGAAATACGTTGCTCCAGCCCTCGAATCATGGAGATAATAAGGAGAGAAAAATCAAGGGAACAAACATAATTGTACCCGCATCATTTTATCAATAAAATTATGTTTCTTCATATTTATATTGTGGTTGCAATTTATTTTTGTATCACATATAATTTGTTGCAAACAAATTGGCACGCCCAGTGGGACCAGTTCTGCCATTCATCTCTTCCTCCTGTAAATCGAAATCTCCAAGTTTCAAAATCATTTGTTGTGATGGTCGAGTACTTCAAGTCTCATCTTAAAGTTTCGGCAAGCTTACACCCCGACAAATCTTGAATTAGGGGGCATTTGTAGACATCAAAATTCTAAGGGATCAAGCCAAATTCTAAGTTAAAGATACTACGGGACTCTTGAAATCCTAGGAGTCTATTAGGGTTTCTTGGAGGTTACTCTACCCTAAACCCTAACTCACGCATATATTAAGGGATACATATTCCCTTGAAGAGGCATCTCAAAAATGGAAATCATCTCGAAAATCCCACAAACTCACGGAATATTCACAAGAGATCAAGAAGTGGCCAGATAATTCTTAATAATCAAATAATTCAAGAAGATCCACAACATGCTTCATGGATATCAAATAAATCCATGAAATTCTGCATCATCCTATGTTCGAGAAATACGCTGCTCTAGCCCTCGAATCACGGAGATAATCAGGAGAGAAGAATCAAGGGAACAAACATAATTGTACCGGCATAATTTTATCAATAAATTATGTTTCTTCATATTTATATTGTGGTTACAATTTATTTTTGTATCACATATAGTTTTTTTGCAAACAAATTGGCACGCCCAGTGAGACCAATTATTTGATATCCCGTGGGAAAACAAGCGGCATGGAAGTAATAGAAGGATTGGAGCACCTATCTCCCTTAAAAAGGAGATTTTGACCACAGACTACCCAAGTCTGATTCCTTTTAGAATGAGGCGAGAGACCAAACTTGTAGTTTCGTGCACAGGGGTCCTCAAAGCAAAGGCTCATACTATATTCCACACTAAGGAACGGGAGGAAGATGAAGAAAGTGTGGGGTCATCATATCACATCACCATTCATGATAAACAAAATGCTTCACATTTTACGGAAATCGAAGAAAAGCGCCTTGATATTCATGTATGTCACCACATATCTTTCAATGATGGTGATCCTCAAGAGGATGAAGACGCTAAAGATGCACCACCGGAGCTTGACGAAGGGGTGAAGACAACAGTTGATGCACTAAAAGAAGTCAATCTCGGTGTAGTTGAAGATCCAAAGCCCACATATGTGAGTGCCTCTCTATCTGGTGATGAAGAGAGCAAATATATTGAGCTACTTAAGGAGTTCAAATATGTATTTGCTTGGAGCTACAAAGAAATGCCAGGTTTAGACCCCAAGGTGGTTGCTCATCATCTTGCTGTCAAACGAGGTACTCGTCATGTGAAGCACGCACAACGTCGCTTCAGACCTGAATTGGTTCCCTTGATTGAAATTGAAGTTAACAAGCTCATTGAGGCTGGTTTTGTTCGTGAAGTTAAATATCCTACATGGATTTCAAGCATTGTCCCTGTAAGAAAGAAGAATGGCCAAATCCGAGTTTGTGTCGACTTCAGGGACCTAAACAATGCTTGTCCTAAGGATGAACTTCGTATCCCTGATCTCATGATTGATGCAACAACTGGATATGAGGCGATGTCTTTCATGGATGGTTCATCCGGATATAATCAAATTCGCATGACACCAAAGTATGAAGAACTTATTGCTTTTCGCACCCCTAAAGGTATATACTGCTACAAGGTAATGCCTTTTGGTTTGAAGAATGCTGGTGCTACATATCAACGTGCCATGCAAAATATTTTTGATGACATGCTTCATAAAAACGTGGAGTGTTATGTTGATGACTTGGTGGTAAAGTCAAGGAAGAAGGATGATCACTTACAAGATTTGAGGATGGTATTTGGGCGGCTTCGGAGATACCAACTCAGAATGAATCCTTTGAAGTGCGCTTTTGGAGTTACTTCTGGGAAGTTCCTCGGTTTTATTGTTCGACATCGAGGTATCGAAATTGATCAAGCTAAGGTGGATGCTATCTTGAAAATGCCCCAACCTAAAGATATTCGTGAATTAAAAAGCTTACAGGGTAAGTTGGCATATCTTAGAAGATTTGTTTCGAATCTGGATGGAAGATGTCAACCATTTAGTCGCCTCATGAAGAAAGGGGTTCCTTTTGAATGGGACCAAGCTTGCAGAAATGCTTTTGAAAGTATTAAGTCTTATCTGATGAAACCTCCGGTACTGGCGGCCCCTATACCTGGAAAAGCCCCTAATATTATACGTTTCAGCGCAGGAAAGGTCAGTAGGAGCGCTTCTCGCTCAAGGAAACAATGAAGGCAAAGAAAATGCGCTTTATTACTTGATTAGGATGATGACGCCAAATGAGCTCAAGTATTCGCCTATTGAGAAGTTATGTTTGTCACTCGTCTTCTCTATTCAGAAGCTGAAGCATTACTTCCAAGCTCATGTTGTGCGACTCGTCTCAAGAGCGAACCCTATCAAGTTTGTCATGTCTAAATCAGTCATAAGTGATCGGTTAGCAAGGTGGTACCTCCAATTTCAACAGTTTGAAATTGTGTATGTTCCTCAAAAGGCAGTAAAAGGACAAGCATTAGCAGACTTCCTAGCTGACCATCCGATTCCAGATGATTGGGAGTTGTTTGATGAATTGCCTGATGAAAATGCAATGGTCATAGAAATTCAGCCTCCTTGGAAGATGTATTTTGATGGCGTTGCGCATCGTGAAGGAGCTGGCGCTGGAATAGTGTTTATCACTTCTCAAGGAGAAGTTTTGCCCTATTCTTTCACTCTGACACAACGGTGCTCCAATAATGTTGCTGAATATCAAGCGCTCATACTCGGGCTTGAAATGGCTGTGGATATCAAACAATTGCAATTACAAGTTTTTGGAGATTCCGAGTTAGTGATCAACCAGATTTTGGGTAGCTACGAGGTCAAGAAGCCAGAGTTAGTGCCGTATCACAAATATGCTCAAAGGTTGGTAAGTTGGCTTGGAGAGGTAACTATTCAACACGTGCCAAGAAAGGAAAATAAGAGAGCTGATGCATTAACAGCCTTAGCTTCTACATTATCTTTGCCTGATCAGACACAAGCCGTTGTTTGACAAAGATGGGTAGTCCCTCCACCAAATGACTGTGAGGAAGAATAAAGTGAAGTTGAGCATATTGCTTCCGTTCTTGAGGTCAAAATTGAAGACTGGCGACAACCATTAATCGATTATCTTTGTTATGGGATATTGCCAGAAAATCCTCGAAGAAAGACAGAAATCCGAAGGAGAGCCCCTCGTTTTCTTTATTATAAGAATACACTCTATAGACAATCATTTGATGGAGTTCTCCTACGTTATTTGGGTACTGATGAATCCCTTCAAGCCTTGCAAGAAGCACACTCTGGAATATGTGGTGCGCATCAATCTGGGCCAAAACTTCATTTCCATATAAAAAGAATGGGGTATTATTGGCCAACCATGGTGAAAGATTGTTTGGATTACACTCGGAGGTGTAAACCTTGCCAATTCCATGCTAACTTCATACCCCAGCCACCTGAAGTATTACACCCAACTGTTGCCTCTTGGCCCTTTGGCGCTTGGGGTTTAGATGTTGTTGGTCCATTGTCGAAGTCTTCTGGTGGACATCTATATATATTGGCCGCAACTGATTACTTTTCGAAGTTGGCAAAAGTTGTTTCTCTTAAGGAAGTAAAAAAGGAAAATGTAGCTAACTTCATCCGAGTCAATATTATCTATCGATTTGGCATTCCGCGATATATAATGATGGACAATGGTAATCCATTTGATAGCAAGTTGATGAATAAAATATGTGATCTTTTTGGCTTCAAGCAATGCAATTCCTCCATGTACAATGCAACCGCCAATGGACTTGCTGAAGCATTTAACAAGACACTCTGCAACTTGTTAAAAAATGTTGTTTCTAAGTCTAAGAGAGATTGGCATAAGATTGCAAGCGACTCCTTATTCACTTGTTTATGGAGTTGAAGCAGTCCTTCCACTTGAGCGTCAAATCCCATCATTGCGGCTTACCATTCAAGAAGGACTCACTGATGAAGAAAATGCTCGGTTACGCCTTGAAGAATTGGAAGCTCTTGATGAAAAGAGGCTAGAAGCTCAACAAAGCCTCGAATGTTATCAAGCTCGCCTGTCTTGATTTTTTAACAAAAGGGTACGCCTTAGATCTTTCCAAGTGGGTGACCAAGTTCTTGTGGTCAAAAGGCTTATTATTACCTCTCGTCGATCTGGGGGCAAATTCTCTGCTAAATGGGATGGTCCATGTATTGTACAAGAGGTATACTCAAGTGGCGCGTACAAGATAGTTGACTCAGAAGGTTTGTGGATTGGCCCCATCAACTGGAAATTCATGAAGAGGTACTATCCTTGAAGAAAACAATTACGCTACTTAACGCATGAGCATAAACTGCATGTTACTCCTGGCCCGCAAGAGTATAAACTGTGCACGGTCCACACAAAAAAAAGAGGGTCCGCTAGGTCGAAAATCTCAAAAGAGGCGGTCTAGGAAAAAGTTAGGACATCCAAAAATAAAGTCTGCTAGGTTGAAAACCTTGAAAGAGGCGGCCTAGGCAAAAGTTAGGACAAAAAAAAAGGAACTCACCCATTTCGAACTACGGAATGACTTGATCCTCTTCACCGAGGTACATAGGCATCTTAGAGTTTCATTCTAAGTTCAGTCATATGAGTTCAAAAAATACATATTACCCAAGGAATTTTTCAAATGAGGCATGGTGGAATATAATTCACTTGGTCGACACTAGAAAATTAGGTGTATGTGTATTCTTTTGCTGAACCCTCTATCTTGTCTTCATGGCTCAATATGGGTAATTCCTCCATGTCAAATTGAGATCTTTGATGGAATTATTGCAGTTTCTTTAATATGAGGCTAAGTATTCAAGTTGAAGTCTCTGGTTTTAAGTCATCATCAATTTGAAGTGTTCAAGCCAGCTAGTTCTTAAAGTTAAAGTCTGCAAACATGTCAAGTCTTCAAATCCATAAAGCACTTGAAAAAAATAAATCAGGAATAAAAGGGAACATTAATGAGAATGCGCAATATAAAGTGAAGCAAAAGAAGTTTTATTGTTGATGAGTCATATACTAAACAGTCAAATGCATGAAAAACAAACAAATAAAGTAGTGTTAATAGCCTAATCTAAGCACAACTTGTAGTTGGCCAAATCCTTGAGCATAGCTTCCAAGTACTTCTTCTTCTTCTCCAAATCGACCAAGTCAACAGCAGTCAACAAGGCAGTGCAACATGCGTCATACTCCTTTCTAGTAGTTGAGGCTCCTAACTTGTCTTCTTTAACTTCTTTCTCAGGATCTCAGCAACTTCTAAAAGGGCTTCTAAGTTCTTCTTTTTTTCACGGAGCTTCGCTATCTTCCCTTTCACTGTAACTAGGGACTGGAGGATAGATGACACTTCTCTAACCTTCTCTTCTTCTTCAATCATGGAATTTGTAAGGTGTACCTCAACATCTGATATTGCAGTCTCTTGAATTTTCTCAGATAAAGCCAACCGTGTCTTGTTATATGAAGAAGCAAGCTCAAAAAGGGACTCTAATAGGCTTCTCAAAGGAGAAATATCCACATCATCCCCATCCATTGCCTCAAGGATCACTTTAGTATTTTCTTCAAACTCAGAGACATTGTTTGCAGTGATGCCTTTCAGCTTACGCTGGATCGAAGTCCAAAGCTTCAAGATAAACTCCTTTCGAATATCCAAGACAACCTTCTTTCCATCAAAAACTGAAGCTGCAATTGTTGGTCGTTCACGCAAATCAGAACCCAACTTTGCCCCAATTTCATCATGAGAAATAGAAGTTGCCTCTTGATCTGCTTTAGCTGTGGAAGATGATTTATGTGGGTTCGGTCTTGCTACAGACTCACCACTATCTTGTGGCCTTACTCGTTGCAACGCTCCAACGTTATTAGCCTAAAAAATAAATAAATGAATAAATAAATGTAAGAACACTTTAGCAAAGTCATTCGGCCAAGGATAACGGAAAGGAAAAGTTCATGTTTTCTTTTACCTTCTCGTTCTGAGCTGTTAGTGTTCTTGAAGAGCTATCAACGCTTTGGACCTCTACAACCCTTTCTGGGTTTGGCCTTTTCCTTTTCCAATGTTGATCTCCTTTGCTGCTATCACTCTCCTCTTGGGATAGGCGCTTGTTAGAGGCATCAACGACTACACCAAATGGAATAAGACTTTTGTCAACTGGAGTATGGATCTCTTCTCTGTGAACTTCTTTGTGTAGCATGGGTCCGCTGCCTGCGCGCATCTCAACTACCTTAGACTGTAAAGCAGGAAGCCTATCAATCAATGGTATTTGTGATTGGCTCAACAATACTCATCAAAAATTGTAAATGGTCTTCAAGAAGGCTTCCATGCACTCTCGCCCACCAAGATTTATAGTTAGACGTTGTAAATTTCTTCATGTTGGACCCAAAAGGAGGAAATACCACCCTCGACTTAGATCTAGCCAGCACACAAACCCGTGCAAGTCTTAACCCTTCTTCTAATGAAGCCTCACGAAAATCTTGCTTCAAGCGACCAGGGGTGTCTTGATAAAAACCAAATTGGCGGCTAAATCGATGAGGGCTGTAAGGTTCAATAATAAAGTTGACTCCGTCCCTCAAAGGAAGATAATTCGAGCGAATACTCATAAAGAAACTTAACTCGAACTCATATGCCTTACCATCGTCATAGTAGTGGTACAGATCAGATCTGCGAGGCATTGTCGAAGTCCAAATGATATGTTCTTCCCTATGAATACGCTTCCTTGCTTCCTCTTTCCCAAAATATCTAGCAGCACCTTCACTAGAACATGCGGCCATGAGAGGAATGGCTGGCCCCTTTGCATGTGGAAAATGAGTCTTAAAGTAATGGGCTAACCAACCATACACATAATGAGTTGGAAAGCAAGTTTGAGCAGGATCAAGCAACGAGCACTTTGAAATCTCGTTCAAACCCTTATATATTCTGGCTAAGACCGGGACTGCAAGGCTAACTCTTCGTTTCCAAGCAAGAAAACACGATATCTTAAAGGTCCCAGGATGAATGAAGTCACCGTCTTTCGAAGGGAGCACAAAAATACATAACCAACAAGATAGAAAAGCAGCCAAGTATGTCTCGTCTTTCTTGTCATCCATTACTCCTAGCTTATGGAACAAATCTTCTTCAGCAGTCGACCAATTAACTGCTTCCTCTAGGACCCCAGTAGGATTGTGTGTGGATTTCAAACGAGCAGACTTCTTTTCTTTCCTTGAAGGAGGATGAGTATACTTCATCGTCTTTCTGTACCAGAACTCTACCCATTTGTTCGCAGAAAACCTTTGGATCGTCGTTATCTCCCTCACGGAGCCGATGGAAGGCATCAAGCAAATGTTCACAAGTCTGGGGAATAAACCTTCTCCCCTTATTGTATGTGCCTGTAAGCTCTTCAACATTTGACACAACTTCCTCGTAAGGAGATCCTGTTATAGGCAAACCACCGATCTTATACAAATCCCAAAGTGATATGGATAGTTCTCCAGCAGAGGTAAGCAATGTGTTGGTAACAGGGCTCCATGCCTCGCAGAAAGCCTGCATAATGTTCGTATTACGGTCATATGTGAAGAGTGAAGCATATACGGCATCATAAATTCTTGCACCCTCCAGCGTCAAGCAACACCTACTTAAGACGTCTTCTGCACATTCCCAATAGCCAGGAACGTAATGAAATTCACCGCCGAACGACAAATCATTGCCCCAATAAGTTTCCTTGTTAATAATTCGACGCCCTAAGCATGGTAAGGTAATCGCAAAATTCCAACCATTATGAGTAGTGGTGCAACGCACCCATGTCTTGGGAGGACGACTGTTGTATTCAAGCGTCCAGTCTGCCAAATAAGGTGGGCCCCTCAAAGGTACCCATGAAGCTGCAGCGTATTGGCCAATTAATGGCCTATCAACTGGTAACCTTGTCTCCACTTTGCTTCCCTTATGGTCCGAAATAATAAGGCATTGCGAATTAGAGGAAGAAATTCTTGAGTCTTTGAAGTAAACCATGTTATACTGCAAAAAGATAGAAAAGTGTTTATTAGCACTTAACTTAGAAATGCGATATTCATGGCCTTAAATTCATCATATAATGTGTCTAATATCAAGATTAATCCTACCAAGCATGGAAGAGATGAAGTCGTTAGCTTAGACGGTGTAATGTCTTTGCTTCAAACGAAATGAATCTTTGGCCCAAACGGTGTAATCGTCTATGCCTCAGATAAAATGAAGTTAAATCTTCAAACAAGATGAAGTCATTAGCTTAGACGGTGTAATGTCTTCGCCTCAGACAAAGTGAATCTTAGGCCCAGACGGTGTAATAGTCTATGCCTCAAATAAAATAAAGTTAAATCTTCAAACAAGATGAAGTCATTAGCTTAGACGGTGTAATGTCTTTGCTTAAGACAAAATGAATCTTTGGCCCAGACGGTGTAATCGTCTATGCCTCAGATAAAATTTAAATCTTCGAACAAGATGAAGTCTTTAGCTTAGCCGGTGTAATGGTCTTCGCCGCGAACTTTTAAAGGTTTTCGCTGTGAACTTTAAAAAAAATCTTGATCACGAGCTTTTAAAGGTCTTCATCATGCATGGATTATCTCGTTAAACAAGAACACATCCTTGTTTGACCTACAAAATAAAATAACAAAGGAAGAAAAGCACAAGAAAAAAGGAAGAAATTACTTTTGCGTTAATGCTTCCAAGTCCACAAACGTAAACTCAAAGTGGCTTGCAAATTATGTGATCTGATGCTCACAAGTTGGAGAATACGCATCCTTTAGATAGATTTCTCAAAGCACTATTTGGGAATAAAGTCCCGATGTGGGACATAGTTACTACTCCTAGTTGGAAGTGGTTACTGTAAGACAGACTAGGAGAAGGTGTTAGAAAAGGATTCGGATGTGTATAATCCTTTCGTAAAGGCGGCAATGGTTGCAATGAATTTGCAATGAAATTGGAGACACTGTAATTAACCAAATCATGTTGCAAATAGGATTACTTACGTGTAGGAGATGTATATAGCTCCTGAAATCACGTTGATGTTATCTCCTTTTTTAATTGGATTGTTTGCCTACTTATTACATTAAAAGGGATCTTCTATAATTTGATAAATGAGTTGAAAGGAATTATGCACCGCAAATAAAGTGCATGGATACTTTTTCAAAAGTTCTAATTTGACCCGGAAAAAAAACAAAGTTAACTTGAGTATGATTTGATACTTCGCTTATACTTCAAGCCTAGTATTGAGGTTTATCAAGTTTATTTATATCTCAAACAAGTCTTGAAGTAGGGGACATTTGTAGGCATATATATTTTATTAAAATTAAAGCCATAAAAGAATTTGGATTATATTTTAAATTCAAGATATATTAGTCCAATAAATATTGTGGGCTAATATAATTGAATTAATTATAAAAGTCCAATATATATGGATTAAATAAATAAGTCTTAATCCATTGGGCTAGTCCATTTAGTTGGGCTACAAATGACGAGCCCACTTCATTAGGCCCAATATGCCATCTTCCTAGAGGCCCAGTGCCACGTGTCAAATGACGTGGCATGCCAAGTCAAATAAAAGAGTCAATAGGACCATGCCACGTGTCAAAATGACACAGCATGACAAGTCACATTAGAAGACCGATGAAATCGCGCCACGTGTGCAAGTGACATGTTCTGGCCAATCAAATACGGTCATGTCACACTTCAATTTGATTGGTCGGAAAGAGTTTGTTCTTATCATAACTCTTCCCTCCCACAACTATAAATATGGGTCTTTAATAACTCAGAAAAGACACCAGAAGTTATAACAAGAAGCAAGCAGAGAGCTCGTGGATCAAACACCGCAGATTTCTCTACAAGCTACAAGTTCAAGCATTCAAGCACTCAAGCTACAAGTTCAAGTCAAGATCATGAACGAAGGCAAACCAAATACCAAGGCGTTCGAGATCAAGTTACTTGTTAGTGATCAATCCAAATCCAAGGTCAAGAAGGAGATTCAAGATTAAGCTTTACAAGCCCTTGAATCAAATCAAAATCAAGTTCATCAAGATAGTATACATTCTTGAAAAATCAGAGGAATACCATAGAGATTGTAACACTTTCATTTATTGAAATCAAATAATAAATTTGTTACGCAATTTTCCGATCTTGATTATTTATTTTTCTCGACGCGAAAATTTGTTGTTACAAATTTCTGGCACGCCCAGTGGGACCAGTTCTGCCATTCTTCTCTTCCTCCTGTAAATCGAAATCTTCAAGTTTCAAAACCATTTGTTGTGATGGTCGAGTACTTCAAGTCTCATCTTAAAGTTTCGGCAAGCCTACACCCCGACAAACCTTGAAGTAGGGGGCATTTGTAGACATCAAAATTCTAAGGAATCAATCCAAATTCTAAGTTAAAGATACTACGAGACTCTTGAAATCCTAGGAGTCTATTAGGGTTTCTTGGAAGTTACTCTACCCTAAACCCTAACTCACACCTATATTAAGGGATACATATTCCCTTGAAGAGGCATCTCAAAAAATGGATATCATCTCGAAAATCCTATAAACTCACAGGATATTCACAAAGAGATCAAGAAGTGGCCGGATAATTCTTAATAATCAAATAATTCAAGAAGATCCACAACATGCTTCATGGATATCAAATAAATCCATGAAATCCTGCATCATCCTATGTTCGGGAAATACGTTGTTCTAGCCCTCGAATCACGGAGATAATTAGGAGAGAAGAATCAAGGAACAAACATAATTGTACCGGCATAATTTTATCAATAAATTATGTTTCTTCATATTTATATTGTGGTTACAATTTATATTTGTATCACATATAATTTGTTGGAAACACATGTCAAGCACAATCTTAAATTTCAAATACATTTTCTCAACTTAACTCCAAAAACTGCTTTTTCAAAAATAACATTTTTGTATATTTTCACAAAATTCAACAAATGTAAATATTAATTGTCCGTACGGATCATACCTAGTTTTGATTTATTAGGATTTTGGATATAAAATTATCATTTTTGAAAAAATAGTATTGGAAGTTACGTTGAAAATGATATTTGGAATTAATATTATGTTGGACATGTATTTGACTTGTTTTTTGCAGTTTTGTAAGAGGGGTAAAAGTTTGTTTTTTGAAAAATTCATTTTCAAAAAATTTCTAAAAGTTAAATTTTTTTATGGATAAACACATTTTTGAAAAAACATTTAATTTTTTTAGTGGACAAACGGGGCCTTAATGTTTAAATCATTAACCTAGTATATTTAAACAAATTTCAGTAGTATATTTTTTTCATTTTCCAATCTAAGAAAATACTAGGGGTGGCAAATGGGCGGGTTGGGCTGAATTTGGGCGGGTCAAGATGGGTTTGGTTAATAAATGGGTGATTGCCCAACCCAGCCCAAAGTGTACTTGGGCTAAGATGTGCTAAACAATGGGTCATAACCCAACCCGCCCAACTTGACCCATATTTTTTAACCATGCTCATCTTGCATTAAAAAATCTTTTTACCTTAAAATGGGTAAGTTGAAAAATATTTTGCGCGTGGGGATGGGGTGGGAGGTAGAGGGTAGGGTGGGTGGGTAGCGAAGAAAAACAAAAAAAACAGAAAATTTAAAATACAAAAAAAAGTATAAAATTTTTTGAGGGGGTTTGCGCGGGGATGGGGTGGGTGGTGCACAAAAACAAAACAAAAAAAATATAAAATAAAAAATACAATTTTTTTTTTGGGTTGGGGGGTGGGGTTGCATAAAAATTAAAAAAACAGAAAATTAATTTTTATTTTTATTTTTTGGGTGGGTGGTTGGTGCAGAAAAAAAAAAAATTAAAAATACAAAAGAAAGTAAAAAAAAAATTTGAGGGGGTTTGCGACTGTGGGGTGGGGGTGGGGTTAGGGAGTATGATGGGTGAGTGGGAGGTGCAGAAAAAAAGAAAAAGAAATTATAAAATTGGGGCAACTAAGTAAATTATTAGATAAATTAGGTTCAGCTCCTTTTGTTTTGGGTGAGTTTCATGAGTTGTATTTGGGCTGCTAAATGGGTCAGAATGGATCATAAAAAATAATGAGTTAACTTGGGCTCAGCCCAAATTGACCCATGAGGTAAAATATTTTCAGCCCAACCCATTAAACTCTGAGCGGATTGGGCAGGTTAGATAAGTTTGGGCTCAAATTGCCACCAAAATACCCAAACAGTCACTAATGTACTAGGGCGGAGGCATAAAGTACATCTGTACAGTCAACCCTGACCACAACAACAGCCTGTACGGACCCCTGCCACTCCCCACTTCCCCCACCCTCTTTCTTCCACTTTTCTACCCCACGTCTCACCAATTCTCAAGTTTGGTCCTTTTGCTCTTCATTCCCATTTTCAACGCAAACAAATTCAACAACAACCCCAATTCCTCAGTATTTCTCAATTTTATTCCTTAATTTGGATCTCAATACTTTTAGAAATTTGAACCCCCAAAATTTGTGCAAGAACAGATCTTTTCCAGATTTTAGGTAATGTTTTAAAAAAAAAATTCAATTTCAAGGAGGATTCTGGAGAAAAGATTGTATTTTTACTGGTTTTTCATCCTTTTCTTTAATTTTGAAGAAAATGCCAGGAAAAAGATTAAACTTTTAATGGTTTTGCTAAATTTCTGTCCAAAAGTCAATTTTTTCTTCTAGGTTTTATGGTATTTCGAGTTAATTTAGCTTAATTTGTTATTCCTTTATGTGGGTTAATACTAATATTTGGTTTTTCTTTTTTGATTCTTTTAATTGTGGCAGAAAGGTTTCTTGTGATGATGCTTCTTCATTGGTGACAGATGGAAGATTCTAGCCCGCATTGATTCTCTTTGTCTGTTTCTTATAATTATAATTGGAGGTCTCATAATGTGCTGGTTCAATCGCTTAGGAATCAATTTGACCAACTGTTTCTTTCATTTTTCTGAGTGGCATCCCATTGAATAACAAAGTCGATTCGGGCCGGATGCCCGAATAGCATTTTCCTCCTTTTTAAGGTTATCAACTACTTCCCCTTTCAGTTGATATATGTTATTGAAATATATGTGTGCTTAAGCTTTGGTGGGCAGAGTTACCTGGTACCTGCCGGTGGAATGGTAGAGGTGCAAACAAGCTGACTTGACACCACTGTTATCAAAATATATATGCATATCCCATTATTGGCTTTGTTGAACTAATGAATATGGGGATGTTGGGTTTATTGTTTCATTTGTTGTTTAGTTGATTGATGGTAATAAGAGGCGTATGCTAAATTTTCAGGTTCTTGAATCAAATTGTCGATTTTGCTGTGTGAATAGTGTACTCCATTGGGACACATTCTGTTGTTTTGGACGTTTGTGATGATGCGTTCCGTTGATGATGTGGCGGAAATGGGCTGCTGTGGGTGTTTTGGGTTCTCTTTTTCAAGAAAATCGGAAAAAATAGGTAGGTCTAATAGGGGATATGGAAACGGATGGTCACGGGCGCCATTGTTAGAAGAAGAGGGTGAAGAGGAAGAGGATGGCTTTGATAGTGGCAATGTAACTGATACTGGCACTGAGGATGATGAAGTGTGTCATAGCCCGGTTAAACGTTCTGAAGAGATTCTCATGGACAGAGCTCAGAATGGGTTAATTTGCAGGGAGGTCCCTGTCAAGGAAACCGACAAACTTGTTCGCACAGAGGTAATAGCAGTAATGTAAGAGTGCAAAGAAAGTATACTCAAATGCTGATAGCTCTTAGACATATATTTGTTTTAATTAGCGTTCACTACTTATGTCAGTATATGTCCACGTGATACTTCACCTTCAGATTGTTTTGCTGTCTTCCTTGACCTCTCCTCCTCGTCCCTGTTGTGCTAGGTTATCCTGTCATTTTTTTTATCAAAAAAAGAAAAAGCAAAGAAGTTGGGCAGAGGTTTACCTTTTGTGTTTCCGCCTGGAAGTAGGAGCCGGGATCTAGCTGTAGCTATTAATTACCTTTTATCCCCTATTTTTTTACGTATTAACAGTGTTCTAAGGTTTGTATATACAATAAGCCAACTCAAGTTCAATTGTCTTCACATGATGCCTTCTATGCTGATTTTTTGGCACATTACCTGTTCTACTTGCAGTGTAATCGTTGTGGATATGAAATTTGTGGTGTAACTTGTTGGATTTATCCAAAAAAAAAAGGAGGTGTAGCTTGACTGCTTTTTGCCACCGTTGTCTTTTTGATCCAGGATGAAGATGGGAACAAGATGATTAATGAATATGTCCGTGAACACAAAATTGGTTCTGGTAGCTATGGGAAAGTGGTGAGCAGAAATATATTGTTGTTAGCTCTTTCTTTTTATCATTTGAAGGAATGTGGCTGACATCTGATCAACTTTTGATGATACAGGTACTTTATAGAAGTTGTAATGATGGAAAACATTATGCCATTAAGGTAAAATTTCTTACATCTCTTGTTAATATCAAGGAAGTTACATTAATGTTCTCTTGGTCATGATATGTGCTTATTCAGGTAAACTGTATACTAGTTGTATTCCCATATTAGAAAGCTAAAATTGTTGTCCCCACGGCTTTGGTCTAGTGGTAAGAGCTCAGTGTGTGTGTGGGGTGGGTTAGTCACGCGTAATGTGTCGAACCTCGTAGACAAATGTCTAGTATTCAAGTGGAGAAGGTTGGAGGGGCGGTCATTATCTACCGAGTTTCGAACCGTGTGCCACGAGTCCTTTGAAATTTCTTTGTTATAAAAAAGAGGAAGCTAAAATTGTTTTTTTTTACTTAGTGATAGGAGGTTTTACATTTTAATATTCTCAATGGGGTACCTCATGCTTTTGCTAGTCTTTATAATGGAAGCTAAGGTATGTGATGAAGATTTTGGATTTATTTTCTAAAAAAAAATCCATTACCAACCTAACTGCACATTTCGATTCTTTCGTAGATAAAAATAAGGAATAATTAGGTGATTGAATTATTCTTTGCTAGGACAAAGCTACAGTAGTTTTTAGGGTTGTGGAGAAACATGCGAAAATGGATAGGAAAGTGAACATTGTCGCAGAAGATTTAGTTCTCAAAGAATAAGTAGTGTTGTTAATATATTGATTACAGGAGTTGGGTGGGTTGTCAAATAGTGATAGTGTATGTGGTTATTGAGTGCAGGCCTTTCACAAGTCTCACTTATTAAAGTTGCGGGTGGCACCTTCAGAAACTGCTATGAATGATGTTCTTCGTGAGGTACGTGCTTTATCTCTTCCCTTGAGTCTTAGTCCTCTTTTTTTGGGTTATCGACAACTTATCCTGTAATGTTAGCTATTTGTCTGCTGAATTATATTTTTTCTATCTTGGAGTTTCTCAATGTGACCTCTCAATAAAATTCCTCAAAATGGTAAATTTGGTAAGGCCATTGTTTGTATTTGTCGATCAGGTCTGATTACTTTTATTTTGCTCCAGACTAAAAGGAAGTTTGATACGGACTGTTAGTTATACTCCAGCTTTTATATTTGACTTGATGACCTAACAATTCGATAAGATTATGAACTTTCCATGTTAATCCCATCTATTGCAGGTTATGATCATGAAAATGCTGAGGCATCCCAATATAGTTAATCTTATTGAGGTGATTAACGACCCAGAAACAGATCACTTCTATATGGGTACTCCTTTTGAAGATCCCTTTTCCCTATTCATTTTACCTTATTCAGATTATTTTCTGGAGCCATCCAGTTTCTTGACTTATATCACTGTTTACGGGAAGAGAGAATACCATTATCTAACATTCTTTTCCCTTTATTAAGCAGTTCTTGAATACGTGGAAGGAAAATGGGTTTGTGAGGGTTCTGGCCCCCCTAGTGATCTTGGAGAAAATAAAGCACGGAAGTACTTGCGTGATATAGTGTCTGGCTTGATGTATCTGCATTCTCATGTAAGACCATGTAGTTCGGATCTGCTCCTGATAAATATCTATATATGCATCTGGTATTAGCTTTGCAGCATGACCTTTCTGGAATAACTTAGTAGCTCTTCAGGTCATTTTTGGGTATAACTTGTATGCTTTTGTTGTAGAAACCTCACTTCCTGTTACTCTGTTCAGTAAATTATGCTATCCTGGGTTGTCATTTGAACCACATTCCAGTGTTGCACTCCAAGTAAACTTATTATGATCCTGGAGTGTGGGATGATTATGCAGTTAATTATGTAGGAGCCGGTGCATCTATTTCGATGTAGTTGAACTATGAAATACCAACTACTGATGGTTTTAGGTTATTTAGTCATGTCCACTCGGGTTTTATATTATGTGCAAGTGGCCTTTTACATTATTTTTTAATAAAAAAATGATGGGTTTTGAACTTAATATACATGTTTTACTCCTTGCATCTACTTAACTGTAATTATTTTCAATTAAATTTTTCATACAACGGCTGTTTGGGTGTGTATTTATTTTCTTGCATCGCATATATATTTTTATATAGACCCTCGGCATACTTCCCTCCAAGAACTCCCCACCTTGCTCTTGGGGTCACAGCCTCTCTACCTCAGGGTAGGGGTAAGGTGTGCGTACACACTACCCTCCTCAAGACCCCACCAATGGGATTATTGTTGTTGTTGTAGAGTATTTTACCTATGTTCTTTTTTTTCTCTTGAACAGAATATTATACACGGGGATATTAAGCCAGATAATCTTTTAGTTACTGCCTCTGGCAGGGTGAAGATTGGTGATTTCAGTGTCAGCCAAGCTTTTGAGGTATGACCTCATCTCAACAATGGTTTTCTATAGATTTTCCTGCCCTAATCACTTGTAAAATGATTAAAGTTCTTGTTGTTTGATGCAAACATATAGATGGATTGAGAATTACCAAGAGTAGAAATAGATGTGTTTGGTTGTATGCTTCAATGAAATCCAAGAATAAATTACTGAAGTGTCTCATCTTCTCAATTTCATATTCAGATCACATTCTGTTCCAAAAGTACTTACTGAAATATTCTGCAGACTTCTCTAGTAAGAATGAGGATATCTGGGTAGAAACTAAAAAATTTCGTTTGGAACATGCAAAGGACTTGAAACTTTGACTAGCTGTATTTTCTTAATTTTACCTTTCATTAGATTAGCTCCCTTCCTTTGGTTGCTTTCAAAAGGATCATCTTTGGGCATAGACCGGAATAATGGGTTTTTCAAATTACTAAACAAAAAAAAGGGTCAAAATTTAGGTTCACCTTAATTTTCCTCTAGGATCCACTGTTTTGTTTCATTTTACCTGTCATTTCGTTTGGAACAAAATTTAATAATTTTGTCCATACTTTTTTCGAGCAGAGGGTCTATCGAAACAACCTCTCTACCTTCACACAAGGTAGAGGTAAGGTCTGCGTACACACTACCCTCCCCAGACCCCACTTGTGGGATTACACTCTTTTTTTCTTTAGTTGTTGTTGTATCCACTGTGATGAGAATCTGGGACAGTCTGCTTTATAACATGAAAGAATATATGATGAGAAAATATAGAAGAAGTTTACGTAGTAAAAAGGAGGGGAAATAGGAACACCGACGGGTATGCATTAGTGTCGAAAGAAAGGCAGGGTTGTTTGGATTCCATGGATTTCAATGAGGTCAATTGTCATGCATTGACAAACCAAGTGTTCAAATTCTATGGACTTCTTTCTCCAATAGTCTCTTTACTGGTTTGAAGAAAGTGCTGGAGAAGAAAATTCTCCAAAAACGATAATGATTACAAATTTTCACCTACTGAATTCAGCAATTGAATAGGGACATACAATCCTCGCTCATTTTACTTCGTCGAACCGTAAATTAGAAGTGATCAATCTACACAAGATCTGTAGTCTATTCTTAGAAAAAGTTGTATTTCTCACTTTCACCTTTCATGGAGCTTGGTAGTCTTTATTTACTTGCACCTTGTTGTCATAAATTCCTTTTTCTATTTGAATGTCCTTATGAGGGGGAACTCTAGATGCTGTTTATTTGCATCCTCTGGTTCAAAATTTTTGGAGCTTGATGGGTTTGGGGTGACGCCGTGTGTTTAAGTTTTTGTTTTATGTTTATTGTTTCCTCTTCTTTTCCAGTAACATTATTTGGAACTATTCCTGTTTGTAGGATGATAATGATAAGCTTCGTCGGTCTCCTGGCACTCCTGTTTTTACTGCTCCTGAATGCTGTGTAGGTCAGTGTTTCTGGTCCTCGATGCATGCTGACATTTAAAATATCATTTAACTTACCATAGTGGTGTTTTGCGGTATTAATAGGAGACAGATATCATGGAAAAGCTGCTGACACATGGGCAGTTGGTGTTACACTCTATTGCATGATCTTCGGAAAATACCCATTTCTAGGAGACACTCTCCAGGATACATATGATAAGGTGCGGGTCTCCTTGTATATTCATTGGACGCCAGTTGATTCAGAACTTTGTTTTTCCCCACTTTTCTAACGGCCTTTCTTTCGTTTTTCCAGATAGTAAATAACCCCATTTCTCTCCCTGATGATATGAATCCTCTTCTGAAAAATTTACTCGAGGGACTCCTCTGTAAAGGTTTGTCTTTCGTCCCGCTTGACATCTTCATACTACCTTTTTATTGTGATTATAGCTCCTTAACTACCCCTGCTTTTCTTAACAAGTAGTGCCTTTGTACAGATCCAACACAAAGAATGACTCTCGAAAGTGTTGCTCAGCATGAGTGGGTCATAGGAGATGAAGGTCCGATCCCTCAGCATTCGTGTTGGTGCCAGCACAAAACGTCACATAAAGATATATGTGATGCGAGTGTGAATAATACTCCTTGATTCCAACTGGAAAATGTTTTATGATTATTATTTTCCGTTCTTACCTTTTAGTTCTAAGTTATTGTAGGATGGAAGATAGGATGTTTCTTTCGGACAATTTGCACTTGCAGAAGCAAAAGAATACACGATACGTAAAAGATGGTAGAAATAAGAGGTTGAGGTAAATTTTGTTAGATTTCTGCCGTACTCCCAGAATACTGGAAGAGTTGTTATGGCCGAGGGGACCTCGCAATATATTTTCTTTGGTTTTTGTTGGTGGTAGTGTTGTCGCGATTTGTTTTATCTTTTTATCCTTCCATTTTGCCTACTGGAGTAAAGTTTACCATTTTCCAAGTCTTGTTTGATCAAGTAGATGAGTTTTCATGCTTAGCAGAGATTGTGTTTGTTTAAAGTCAGCATAATTGGTTCTTGGATTTCGTATGTTATATGCAGAAGCATTTTGTGACCACATTTAGCCTTTAGGGTGTGTTTGGTATGAAGGTTCTATTTTCCCGTTTGGTTGGCTTAAATGTTTTAGAAAATATTTTTCTTATGAAGATATATAGCTCTAATTTCCGGAAAATTACTTTCCTAGCAAGAAAAATTCTCTAATGGATGGTTTCGATTCCCCCCACCCACCCCCATCAAACCCCCACTTAACTCCTTGCCCTCCCCAACCCCACGGGCCCACCCTACTGCACCCAAACAACTCAACCACCTTCCCCATGGTCTATCGGAAACATCTTTATACTCACTTGTGGGATTATATTAGGGCTAAAAAAATAACTGATAATTTGCACAATATAATTGAACCAAATTGGAAAAAAAAGAATTAAAGCATACAGTATATGCTTGCACACACATGCAGCTTCCTTTTGTATTTTCTTTTTCCAATCCCTTTTTTCAAAATCAGTGTTTGTTCATAAAATTTTCAATTTTCACTCGAAGATGAATTTTGGAAATTTTCGAAAATTTGAAAAACTCCAAAAAGATATTTTTTAGAATTTTCACTCAAATCACTCACAAAACTTAAAAAATAACCCAAACTGAATTTTATGTCCAAACACAAGTATAAATTTTAAATATTCAAAAAAAAAATCAGCATTTTTTGGAATTTTATGTCCAAACACCTACTAAATAATTCAAATGATTAGAGAACACATTATTTTAAAGTAAACAAACTGGACGACCGAATTTCGTCCATCTATGAAGCTTATGACGCATTCTTGATTGCAAATATGTTTATAGGAAAAGCATCAAGTTTTTGTAATAAATCAATTTTACGAAAGTAAGTTGAGTTGTCAAATTAGTCTAAATTGTAACTAGTAGTAAAAGTTGAGCTTATTTATACAATATAATTTTCAGCATTAATCAAAATATAGAAAAACTTTTCTGAGAATATTAATTTGTGAATCAAAATATGCAGTAATTTTGGGTTTGAGAAAAAAAGATGCTCCTACTTATGTTTCTATCTTTAGTTATGATAGTTGATGTGACTTGAAAAAAGTAGTTCCCTTTCCTTGTAGGATTATCAACTAAAAGTGAACTGAAAATGCATAACTGAAATAGACATATGAGATAGAAATTGAACGGACTTTATTTGTTCATTTGCTTGACAATAACGCAATATCAAACAGCACCAAGTGGTTACTTTTGCAAAACGTGTCAATAACTGAAACTCCAATTTTCATTTACCAAATTTACTACAAACCACATTTTTACCTACTTATTATCTCTCCTGCTCGAGCTTCACTTTAATTACATTATATATACAAATTTATCAATTATATACACTTTAGGAATTAAATGAGTATGCATAAATTAATTATTTCTCATATTTATTCTCTTTCTCTCTTGCGCTCTCTCTCTCTCTCTATACATCTCTCTATATCTCAATTTCTAATTCCAGTAATATAGAAAAAAGAAAAAGAGAGCATCGATTCCACCATTGACAATCATTAAAAAGCTCTGATTTTGAATTTTGGTTTTCAAATAACATTATTTGTTTGATTTAGGTGTAAACAATTGGAAATTCTCTTTACGTCTCTCTCTATCTCTCAATCCCTAATTTCAGTAACGTAAAGCAAAGGAAAAGAGAGCGGCAATTCCACTATTGATAGCCATTAAAAAGCTTTAAAGCTTTGAATTTGAATTTGGATTTTCAAAAATCATTACTTGTTTGGATTGGTTGTTGTTGCAAACAATTGAGAATATTGTTTGGAGTTTATATCTCGATTTTGAGGGTGTTTTGGTGAATAGTAGACTTGATTTTGGCTGAATTTCAGATTGAAACAAGAAAAATTCAAAGAAGAAGACGACGACGACATGACATACATTATACTTACGAAATCGTAGTAAAGTTGTAGTAAAATTGTAGAAAAATTATATTATGTTGTAGCTATATATTTTTTATTTATTTAAATATTGTATGAAAGTTGAACAATATTGTATAAGATTTGTATAAAATTTATATTTAAGTTGTATGATATTGTAGTTGTATATAACTGGGTAGAAATAATATATGAAAGTTGTAGATAAGTTGTATAATATATAATTAGTTATATGAAATTTATTTTTACAATATATAAATCATATACAAAATATACAAAAGACATTGTATAAAATTTATATACAAATTGTATTTAAGTGGTATGATATTGTATAAAATAATGTGTGAATGTTGTAGATAAGTTATAGATAAGGACCGGAAACATAGAAAAACAACGGTTTGCAGGAGAGAAGAGGGTGGAGAGGAGAGAAAAAAAAGAAAAGGGTGTAACTAAATCCCTTGATTGAAGACACCAACAATGGATTAGGAGCCTTTTAAGGTGGATTATATATATTTTGTAACTAAAATGTGTTTAGATCGGGTAAATACCAAAACATGAATATTTTCATAATAAGGTTTTAAATAGTGTATAAGAATGAAAAAATCCGAGAAAAGAATCCTAGCATTCAAAGGGCCTGGGGATAATTATGTAGACAATCTACCGTAATGAATATTTACAAAAGTGACATTAAATTCATTTTATTAATTTGTAGTATATGCTTAAGATGCATATTTCAAGTTAAACAACGATCAGGAGTGGTATTTTCTTGTCCAATTTCATTTTGCTCCAGATAGCAGTTTATTTTCGTTATTGACATACCCATTTTTTTAATTTTTGTTACTAATAATTTTCTTGTCTAAACTTTCCTGTTTTTGTTGTGATTAGTGCAAACAGGGAGAAAAAAAAAATCTATTTTCGTTATTTTTTTAATGAAAAAACATATTATTTCCGTTAGTTTTAATGGCTCGTCTAGAAGTTCGCCCTTTGGACCAAAAGTATTTAAATTTTACAAATTTAGAGGATAATATACACTCAAGATAATACATAGGGGTGAAAATATACTTATCCTCAAAATTAAGAAATTAACTCTAACTTTTTTCTTATAGCTTATAATTAAGAAATCTAAATTGATCAGGTGCCCGAACATGGGCGAAGCTACATTGTCATAAGGTGGTCAATTGGCCACCTTTCGTCGAAAAATTACACTGCGTATATAGGTAAAATAAAATTTTAGAGGTATATGACATATATTAAATACTTTTTGTCGGAGAATTTTTTTCACTTCTTTCAAGTTTAAACACCCTTGAATAAATTTCTGGCTTCACCGTTGTGCCCGAAGCACTCTTCTTACTCTCTTTTTGATACTTAATCCAGTAATTTATACAAACTTCAAATGGGTCGAAAATTCAAAAGAAGATGAAAAATTAATGAAATTTTGTAATTTTGGGTTTAGAAAAAAGAAAAAGGATAGTGAATTTTCTAAAGAAAAAACAAAGAAATACGGAAACAATATTTAATCAGCATACTGTTCCAAACTGACTCGAAACATTATCATTATGGAGAACAGTAAGATAACAGTACCAAAAAACAATTAAATTTTTTTAGCAAGAATATAAAAAAACAAAAAAGGGTGAATTTGCACAAAATCTCTTAAAACAGGGCGAAAACAAAATATCTCTAATGATAAGGGACCGTCATTATAAATAAATAAAGTTTCCTCCATTACTTTTATCAGTTTCCTGTTCTTAAGAAAAAACCGACCCCCACACACTCTCTCTCTAAAATCTCTCTCATAACGATTCCGGTGAGAATGTCGCCGTAATTACATTTCCGGCGGATATTCCGGCGGTGTAATACCTGAGATCGGATCGAGAGTTTATTTCCTCCGGAAATGGAAGCATCACCACACCGGTTTTGCTCTCCGGCGACGCTGATTCCTCGCCGGCAGAAATAAGTGGCAGATTTTCCGGTGAAAATCCGCTAAGGTTTCGTGACCCGGTTTGGATCCGAATCACTATCTTAATTCCATTTGTTTTGGTGTATTTTGTTTTTTCTGCTTCCCAAATATGCTTTGTAGTTAATGTTCTTTGGTTTGTGGGGAAATATTTTTGAAAATATTTGGAAAGTTTGAAGCTTTAATGGAAAAAACAGCTCACAAATGAGTAAAGTTTGAACCTTTACTGGAAGTTTGGGTTTTTATTGGTTATTGAATAGGTGGAATTTCAATAACTTTGATTAGAGGTGCTAGTTTTGAGATAAAAATAAGACTTTTTTGAGGGGCAATATTGTAATTGCTGCTTTGTTTGAATGGATATTTAATAAACAAGGTGGAGGTCTTTTCCAAGATGGGTTCTTGTTTTTTTGGGGGCTAAAGTGAGAAAATGATGTTTTGATGGAAAAGAGATTGGAATTTTTGACTTTTTCACATATACTTTTGTGAGTTTTGTGAAGTTTGATTGCTAGGGGAACTCTGGCTGGTGGTATTGATAACATGGCTTCTGAAACTCACAAATCAAAGAAAGTGTTCTGTTGTAGCAATAAGGTTAATAAGTCTTCTCATGATTATTTGTTTGGGAAGGAAGATGAGGAGGGGAGGAGAATGAGGTTAGAAGGAGAAGTTGATGATGGTCATTGCAAGTTTGGATCAAGTGATTCACTTCTTCCGGGCCTACATGATGATGTTGCTTTAACATGTCTTGCGTGGGCTTCTAGATCGGATTATGCATCGTTGTCGTGCCTGAATGAAAGGTTTAATTCACTAATCAAGAGTGGTTATTTATATGACTTGCGAAGGCGGCTAGGTGTTGTTGAACATTGGGTGTATATGGTTTGTGATCCTCGGGATTGGGAGGCTTTTGATCCTTTCAGAGAGAAATGGTTGAGATTGCCAAAAATTCCGTGTGATGATTGTTTTAATTTTGCAGATAAGGAGTCATTAGCAGTTGGAAGTGAACTGCTGGTTTTTGGCCGCGAGTTGTTTGATTTTGCTATATGGAAATATAGTTTGGTTCAAAACAGCTGGGCGAAATGTGAAGGAATGAATCATCGTCGTTGTCTATTTGGATCAGGTAGTCTTGGTTCAATTTCTATTATTGCAGGGGGTAGTGACAAGAATGGAAATATACTAAAATCTGCCGAGCTTTATGATTCCTTGACCGGTAGATGGGAAATACTGCCAAACATGCACTCTCCCCGTAGATCGTGCTCTGGCTTTTTCATGGATGGAAAATTCTATGTGATCGGTGGGATGACTAGCCCTACTGATTCTTTGACTTGTGGGGAAGAATTTGATATGCAAACGAGGAAGTGGAGGAAAATTGAGGGCATGTATCCAAATGTCAATAGAGCTGCTCAGGCACCTCCACTTGTTGCAGTTGTTGATAACCAACTATATGCAGTTGAATATCTAACCAACATGGTAAAGAAGTATGACAAGAAGAAAAACTCATGGGAAGTGTTGGGAAGACTTCCTGTGAGGGCTGATTCTTCAAATGGTTGGGGTCTTGCTTTCAAAGCACGTGGTGAAGAACTTCTGGTGGTGGGCGGCCACAGGGGCCCAGAAGGCGAATCTATCGTATTGAGTTCTTGGGCACCAAAATCAGGCTTTAAGGACGGCACCTTGGATTGGAAGGTCATCGGTCTGAAAGAGCATTCCGGAGTCTTTGTATACAATTGTGCTGTGATGGGTTGTTGAGAAGTTCAGTCAACCATATGGAGAAAGAAGTCACTCTTTTCAACCGTTGTTTTTAGCTTAATTCCAACACATTGTTTGATTTATTAGAATTTTTTTTTTCATTATCCAATTTAACATATTTCCGGTGTTTGAGATAAGCAATTGTTCTAGCTGAACATCATCTGACTGGATGGTTATTTCACTCACTCATCCTGCAGGCTGCTTTCTTCTAAAGTGTTATTAGCTTTCACCTTGTTCATTGAGTTATATGGCTGATTCACTGATCTAAAGGATACTAAATAATGGATATTTTTCCTCTTATGGTTTTGAATTTCCTTTGCTGAGGATTCATTAAATTTATCTATGTGCATTGTTTTTCTCTCTTCCACCAATGTTATCTGCAGTTTTCTGCATTAACTGAGTATTTCATATCTGGACAGATAATTCTGTGGCCTACATTGATTATAATTGATGGTTTGTCTCAATCCAACAAGCCATAACCTTGTTGATTATAGTTCTCTTTGGTGATCTATTCTTAATACCGTCTCTTTGCCATACCTGGTGTTTATTATGTCTGGCGTCGGTAAGTTTTTTCCGTGATGTCGCGCTGCTTTGAGTGGAAGGAAACTTGTTATTTGTGCTTTACTGCTTACATGAAAGAATCTACATGTCAAGTTCCAACACTGCATAGATGCAGAGCAAGAAAAAGTAACTGTACAGTGTTGATATTTGTTAAATTCAGTCGTCTCAATTATGCTCTTATCTTCACAGTACAGCTGATATTTGTTAAATTCAGTCGTCTGAATAATGCACTTGTCCACTAAATAATTTTTGAATGCTATTTCCTTGAGAACCAAGGTGGAAAAATAGCAATAAAGGTATCAATTCTTGTCCTCAACTTTCTCTTTTTCTCATTTTTTCCAACACATATTGATGTGCACTGGATATTTCTCTGATTGTCTTAACAGAAAAATTGTTTTTTTTAACAGAAAAAAAGTACAAGGCAATAGGCACTTCTGTTTTTCAAATACAAAATACACACATTATTTTGCAGAAATTAAAATTAAACAATATAAAGCATATAAAAGATGACCAATAATATAGTGATCAATGAAGTGGATGAGAACTATAAGATCTATGGTTTAAATTTTACTTGAGGCAAAAAATATCGAGTGATTTCTTTTTATCTGTCCAAGCTTTGCTGGATAGGGTACCTGTTGCTAGTGGGAGGTGGAAGGTATCTCGTGAAATTAGCCGAGATCCACGTAAAATAGTGCGGACACCACGATTATTAACAAAAGACCAAAGCCAGCATAAGAGTTTTGCTTCTTTTTTAATTATAGGACGAGTGTTTATGAAGTGGGACACACAATATTCATTATAGACCAAAACCATCCCATGTGAAATGGAAATGATGTGGATTGATAGATTAGACATACCTTATAGAAATAATAGCATATAAAAAGAAAGTCTTATTCTAATGTCAATTAGTTCAGCAAATATCTTTTGGAAAATTGTTTGCTTAAGCAATCAAAATGTCAAAGAGGAATGTGATTGGAATTTTTCTTTTTTTTCAAGCCAGTCATCTACAGAAATGATTCGCATATAACCTCGGTGTTCGAGAACCCAAGGGATTTTAACATTTTATATATATACATAATTTTTCTTTAACCTTATATACGCAGTGTAATTTTTTAGTGAAGGTGGGGCCGGATAACCCCTTCCGGCCCCGAGCTCCACCATGGCCTCTATTATTCCACTAAGTATTGGTCCTCTTATCAGCAATTGATAGGTATCGGATGTCCGATAAACTTATATTTTTATATATATTATTCAAAATTCCAAGAAAAGAGATGGAAGAAAAACCTGGAATATTAGTGGCAGGCTTTGGTTTATTGCACATGTATAGAGTTAGTAAAAGGGAAATATTTTTAAATCAAGAGCGGTGTGTGCACAAGCATCTGGCATTAGTTATGTGAAAGGTATGGTATTTGCAGAAAACAGTGGGAGTCATGTGGGTACTGATTTTTTTTAGTATTTCCAGCTCCTAACATTTACTAGAAAAAGAAAATGCCTTATTTGGCAAAACTTTGGCCATTTTGCCCATTTTGACATGTCATATTTTGCCTAGTTTGGGGAAATAGGAAAGCAAATCCCCCTGCTTTTTGGGGTTGTGTGGTGGGTGCAACTTGGCTTTTCTGCTGGATCTGTTGCTTTGTTTTTTAGGGTACATTTTTATTTCTTTAATCTGTACATATAAGTAGTACAATCTTGGACACTGTTTCTAATTTATTAGTTTAATGTCAGCACTACTGCTTCATTCTGCTATGCACGTTATGCTTAAGTGCTAATTCTGAAATGACTCAATTACGGTACTAATTTTCGAACGGAAGGGAGTCTTTGAGCAACAATAAAGTTATCTATTTGTAATTTATAAGTCACGAGTTTGAGCTGTGAAATCAGTCATTGATGCTTGCAACATGGTAGACTCCCTAGATGACACCCCTTGGGGTGCGATCCTTCCCTAAACCCTGCGTGAATATGAAATGCTTCATGCACCGGGCTGTCCGTTGCAATATTATTTTTAATAAACATTTCAAAAATTATTTTAATTAAACAATTCACAAATTCAAGAATTAAAATTCATTACACTACTTATCTTGAGCCTTTTATGAAGTAATCATGTCTATGGATTAAAATTATGTCTTATCTTACCGTTAGTTGTTAATGATAAAAGTTCTTGTTATTTGCACTTCAAATATTTTTATTTGAATCGCGTCCTTTAAACAAGTATTTGTATTGAAGATACTACATAGAGGGAGAAAAGAGAGATTAACAAGTATCTGTATTGCATTATTTTCTATGTTCCTCCTTAACGAAGAAATGTTTTATGGTGTTGCAAAGGATAGGGTGTAAATCGAAAAAATTGTACAAAGATTAGCGGGAAAAATCATAAAACATATGTTAAAAGGGCTAACCAAAACAAACAAAATAATATAAAATACAACAACAAACTCAGTGAAGTCTTACAAGTGAGATCTGAGGAGTAACGCAAACCTTACCTCTATCTTGAGAACGTAGAGAGGTTATTTCTGAAAACTCTCAGCTCAAAGAAAAAAAAAAAAAAAAGAAGCAACAACAAGCAGTAACATCAATAATGCAATAAGAATATCGAAGCTAAAGAAACAATAAGTAGTAACAGAAATCTACGAATAAGAAAATAAAAAACTAATACTAATACTACTGGTATGGACGAGGGAAATGCTCGACTACCTAACCTTCTATCCTAATTTTCGATCACCACACCATCCTATCAAGAGTCATGTTCCAGTAAGTTGAAGCATTGCCAAGACTTGCTTAATCACCTCTTCGTAATACTTCTTTCCTACCTTTACCTCTCCTAAGACCGCCAATGCCAACCTCTCACCCCTCCTCACTGGGGCATCTGTGCCTCTCCCCTTCACAAGCTCAAACCATTGTAGCCTCACTTCTCGCTCCTTGTCCTCCATGAGGGGCCACTCCACCTTGCCTTGAATAACTTTATTCCTAAAGTTGTCTAACCTACTATTCTCGCACATCCACCTCAACATCCATATCTCAACAAATAAATAAGATGTGAAAAGAAATAGTACATACATTAGGATTGCACAATTCAAAATGCTCTAATGACAACTGATATTCGGCTTAAAGCATATGTATTTATATGCACATTAACTCGAACTTTGCTCATATTTGTAGAATTTGGACGTGTAATGTAATAATTTATTCTAATTCGTTATATTTTTATATGTAAGAGTCACCCGGAGGTAATGTGGGACGAGAGTGCACGATTTGAAGCAAAAAGACAAAAAACCAAAAATTCACTCACGGTAGCGCCCAGGCCAGTGGGGCGCATATTACAGTTTCTGTCACGACCCCAAACCACCTAGTCGTGATGGAGCCTATCATTGAACTAGGCCAACCGACACATTTTCATAAAAATTCGACACTTCATAATAAAGGTGTTTTTAAACCATTAATAAAAAGAACTTCATAGCATAAGTTTAAATAACAAGTGCGGAGAGAAACAAAAGCCCGACATCGGGGTGTCACAAGTCACGAGCGTCTACTAAGGACTATCCAGAAAAAACAACTAAGACTATTACAATCTGGAGAACACTAATATAGTCTAAGGAAGATAAGAGGGAGAAGAGCAAGGCTGCGATTGCCATGCAACTACCTTGCCGACTCCGAGTATCCGTGATGGATGGAAAAATCAGCGCTCACTATCACGTCTAGCAATCCCTGTCTGCACACAAGGTGCAATGAGTAATGTGAGTACACCAACTCAGTAAGTAATAAATATAAATAAAGACTGAGCAGTAAGAAACACATAAATCCACGTCATGAAATCACAGTAAGTACAACTTGCCTTCAAAATAGTATATAAGTCAAATCATCTCGCTTAAAATCCAATTTCAGTAAAACTCATTTGAAGATATTTTTCCAACAGTTTCAACAGAGGTTCAATGAAGTTTAGAGTAAAAGTGATGAAAATCATAAATAGCCCCTTGGGCAAAACATGTATCATAAACCGCCCCTCGGGCATAACAGCACTCAGAATCAGCCCTTCGGGCAACCTCACAATCACTCGTAATCAGCCCCTCGGGCACAACATGAGTCAAGAACGGACCCTCAGTCAACATCATATCACTCACTCAGGGTACTCGTGCTCATTGGGTGTGTACAGACTCCGAAGGGACTCCTACAGCCTAAGCGCTATAACAAGCCATCTCGTGGCATAATCAATCAGGCCCTTGGCCTCTCATATATCATAAATCAATACAACATGCTATGACGCGCAGCCCGATCCCATGATATCCTCACAACACAGGCCATCGGCCTCACTAAGTCAGAAACCTCTCAAGCCACTCGAGCTATCAATAAAACAAGGTGCTCAGTCCAAAATATCATTTAGTTTTTTTTTTTTGCATCAAAACGGAGTAAATAAGACTAAGTTATGAAATCAGTAAAACATAGCGTGACTGAGTACAGATCTTAAATCAAGACAATAAGGAAACAATAGTAAAAAGCCCTTGAGGGTCCAAACAACTTGGCACGAGGCCCAAATATAGCATTCAGCCCAAAACATAGTAATATTTTCTAAAACACAAAATCTCTTATAGTTTCCAGTCAAATACGCAACTTAATAGTTGCTACGGGACGGACCAAGTCACAATCCCCAATGGTGCCCGCCACACGCTCGACATCCAGCATGTGTGCCACCTCAAAAATAGTGAAACAATGTGAAATCCTGGGTTTCATATCCTCAGGACAAGATTTACAAACATTACTTACCTCAAACCGGACAAAACTCTATCCCGCGATGCCCTTGCCTCTTAAATCAGCCTCCAAATTCTCTGAATCAATCCAAAATAAGTATATTATCATCAATATACACTAAAGGAATGAATTCCACATGAAAATTATCAAATTAGACCAAAAATCCCGAATTTGGCTCAAACCCGGCCCCCGGGCCCACGTCTCGGAATCCGATAAAAATTACAAAACTAGAAAGCCCATTCACTCACGAGTCTACCCATATCAAATTCATCAAAATCCGACATCAAATGACCATTCTAATCCCCAAAATCAACTCTCCAATTCTCTTCCATTTTCACCCCAAATTCTCAAATTAAATGATAAAAATCAAGACACAATCATGGAATTTAACCAAATTTAAGTGAGAAACACTTACCCCAATCACTCCTCTGAAAATCCCCTCCAAAATCGCCTTCACATGAGCTCTCTATGGAATTTTGGAATTATGATCTCAAACACTTGTTTTTTTGAACTTAAACATTCTGCCCAGACGATCCCGAAGAACAAAAAGGTATGCCCCTCATATTAACCTTACGCGATCACGACCTTACTCTAGCGATCGCATAGAACAATTCACCTCACCTCCTCACAGCTCGCTACCTATACGCGAACGTGACATTGACCACGCGTTCACGAAGCACATCAGCACGTAAGCACGAGATTGCGCTCCTATCTCTACGATCACATAACACAAATTCTCCTCTGCTCCAAACAAGCCTACGCGATCGCAACCCCCTCTTCGCGATCGCGAAGAATAGCTCTTCTGCAAAAGAAAACCAGTAAAATATCTAACCTCTCAAGTCCAAAAATGTCCCGTTGGGCATCCAAAACACACACGAGGCCCTCGAGACCTCAACCAAATATGCCAACACATCCCATAAAATCATTCAAACTTTTTTGAGCCTTCGAATCACTCAAGAAAACACTAAAACACCAAATCAACCTTGGATTCAAGCCTAAGAACTTATAAACTTTCAAATTTCACAAACGACACCGAAACCGATCAAATCACCTCCGAATGACCTGACATTTTGCACACACTTGACAAATGACACTACAGACCTACTCCAATTTCCGAAATTACATTTTGACCCCGATATATATATTTCCCCTGTCGACTGGAAAATGCCAAATTTTCAATCTCGCCAATTCAAGCCTAATTCTACCACGGACTTTTGAAATACATTCCGAACCTACTCCTGAGTCCAAAATCACCTAACGAAGCTATCCAAACCATAACAACCAAATTTCGATATCGTCTACCCATAAGTCAACTTCCGGTTGACTTTTCCAACTAAATAACCAACTTAAAGGACTAAGTGCCTCATTTCTCTCCAAGATCACTCTTCCTAGACCCTTAAGTTCTTCTCCCTCAGTGTGAGCACTGCTTTGGGACCCCTGAGATCCCTTTGAACTCTGACACACTGAGGCTGGTACTTCCACACTGCACATGTTCAATTCCTGGTTACCAAGTCTGGGTGTGAGCATTGCCCGGGGAGCCCTTGAGGTCTTTAGGGAACTTTGACACACCCGGATTATGAAAGACTATGAAATACCATATGACAATGAGGTTTGGAGGATTCTGGCCTAATTGAAGGCTCCCTATAGAATAACTTCTTATTTTCTTTTTGGTCATGTAATTCATAATCCTTGGTCTGTAATAATTTGTAAACAACGCAAGGGATGTATAGTGAAAAAGGGAAGGGGTACCTATGCATGTTTTAGCTATTAAAGGGGTAGAAACCATGCTATTAGGCTTTTATCCCCTATCTGTGCAATAGATATCATGTTTAGGCCCATATGTTCAAATTCATGCATTAGAAACCATGCTGTTAGGTTTTATTTCCTATCTGCGCCATAGATATCATGTTTAGGACAATATGTTCAAATTCATACGTTAAAAATCATGTTTCTTAGGTCTCACACCTACTGTTTCAGCATGTTCCCTCTTACTTAGAAAAATCCTGCTAATAAATGATATTCTCTACTATCATATTCTCAGCTTCCATGTACCTAGAGATCCTGTTTTAGGCTAAACAATTAATGAACGAGCTATTTGGCATTTCCTGAAAACGTGTTTAAACATTGCAATGTTGACACTTAGAAATCCTGTTTTAGGATAAGATAACACTAATAAACAAAGTCGTCTTCAAATCTCTCTGAAAGCATATTTAATGATGTACACTCACACATTTAGAGACCATTCCTCGGTTTTGCATACACATCAATCTGCAATGCATTTCTACCTGTACATTAGATATCATGTTATAAGGTCATATTTGCTCAACTACGCCTAGTCTAAAAACTGATGCATATAAAAGGTATAAACAGTCTCACTCAGTTCTCTCTAAAACGACTAGTAATACGTATGTGTTCTGAAATAACCTAGAACAACATGTTTAGGTAAAAAATGTACAACAGTTCCTTTAATGATTCTGATAACTAATATACACTGTCCCACGCCTAGGAAATCCTTAGGTGATAAAATTCTAAAAACTGGAAATCTGCCTCTTTTTGTGTGTGCTGCCTAATGCAAACAGGTTCTTTTAATCAGTAGGCAAACTGATTAGGGATTCCCAGTAATAACAAAACTGCCTGTTCATCCTCCGGATTCACCTAGACACCATGTCTTAGGATCTTAATTAATAATGCCCTTATATGTGTTTGAGTCGTGCTAATTATGTGCATAATCTGTGGAGGTAAACTTGAGCCTCTTATATGCTCCTATGTGTCTCCCATTTACTGCAGTCTTATATGTTCTTTACTTGTCGCTTTAGAATTTTACCTTTAAATCAGAGGGTCTGCCTAGTACCTACCTTTAGGATAGTAGTCCTAACCTCCCTCTGGGACTGATAGGATGGGACGGGTAAAAGCACGCAATAGAGTTCGTGACCAACACGCGCTTTAAACACCTTCACGATGTGGGACAAGGTGGAATATGGATATGATGAACGATGCGCTAATACCACGTGTAGCCCCTCTTTGAGGAATGTCATACCGTGTATTGCACGAATGTGATCCATATTATTTCGAACCTAGGATATCCCTTCCTTTAAATGTTAGATTATAACTCTTTTTATAACTGTTTCCAAACACCTGCTTGCTTAATATTCAAAATCCCCTCTTACTTGAGCCCTTACTTGTTATTTGTTAAACTGTACAAATTCACAAAAATCATTTGGCCGGGAACCACACTTGTGGATCCTGAGGGGTGCCTAACACCTTCCCTTTGGGATAATTTCAAGCCCTTACCATATCTCTGGTTAGAAACGTAGTTGTAAATCAACCTCTAGGTGCCCTAACGCACCATTAAAATCGTTAGGTCGCGACTCTCCAAAAAATGCAAACCCCTTTCCCAAAAGGAAAGAGTTGCCTCAACCCAAATGTCCTGAACCCGATCTCCGCGAGGAAAGAGGGGGGCGTGACAGCATGGCGACTTTGCTGGGGATTATAGGCTTTTACCATTTCAAATTGTTTGGTGAATTTGTACCTTTGCTTTGTTTAATACTAGCACCTTTTCCTCTTCCCTTCTACGTGCAATTACTTGTTTATTTCTTCAAGTATTTACTTTTCCCCCAAAACGAAACTGACATGTTTGTTTGTTTTCCTTTGTAACCACTTTAAATTATAATTGTTGTATTTACCGCTTTCCCTTAACGTGCAAATACATGTCGATTTTTTTAATGCTTATTATTGCATAATCATGCTCAAAATTCATACTCCACTCGTGCCAAACAAAATACTATAGCAACACTTGATGAGTGGTTGTGCTCTTCCTATATTATTACCCCCTAAATTCGGAAAGGCTTATTTGCGGTAAAACTAGTTGATCAGCGGTGCAGTCGACGGTTTCGTGCCTTCCCCCTTGAGTTGTCCATTCAAGGGTACCAGTCTAAAACTCCATAGAAACCTTACTCTATTGTATTATTGCATGCATCATGGTCAAACCTAGTCAAGCTAAAGTGTCGTCCGCATGATAGCTTTTAAGACAACCTTATCCAAGAGTCCATCGGGTTTCTCTAAACCCAAACGGACATCATCACGTTCTGTGCATTCAAATTGGAGAACTAAAGGCTTCCTTCTAATTATTGATGTTGAATAGTCGAGTTCGGTGGGGGTAAGGGACTAACCTTAATTACTTTGCAGAAATATGAGGCACGAAGTCCCCAGATTCGGCATGGTCTCCAACATCCACCCAAGACTGCTGAGTTGGTGGGAGGACCTACATTCTAGAGACAAAGCTATCGTCAGAAAACACTTAGGCAACCTACCATCTCTCCTAGAAATCCATCCTAACAAAATGATAATAAAGGCCGCTACTTTGTTTTGGGATTGTGAGAGGTATGTGTTCCGCTTTGGGAACATCAAAATGACGCCTTTGATAGAAGAGATAGGAGGACTGGCTAATCTAATTTGGGAAACTCCGGGGTTTCTGATGCCTGAAAACCGCACAGGAAAAGGTTTCCTTAAGATGATGGGTCTTAAGAAGAATGCATAATTAGTGTGCTTGAAGGAGTCGTACATTCCTTTTGACTATCTGTATGAAAGGTACGGCCACAGAAAATCATACCGTACCTACCATGACGAGTTTGCTATCACCTACCTGGGACACATCCATCGTAGAGTGTTCGTCTTCATGTTCTTCTTTTGGGTTTGATTGTGTTTCCTATGAAGAAAGAAAGAATTCATACCATACTGGCCAGGGTAACTAAGACATTAATGGAAGGGATTGATGGGCAAGACTTCAGCATTGTGCCCATGATCATTGAAGACATATATCGGGCCTTGGAAATATGTCAACGAGGAGCAAAACATTTCGAAGGTTGCAATTTATTACTTCAACTCTGGCTCATGGAACATCTCCAAAGAGGCGAATACCGACAAGACATTCATCGAAGAATTTGGTATGACCACATCGCTTTCCATCACCCGAAGCGAATGAACTATATCCCCGACATGTTTTCTCAGCCTGAGAATGCCGAAGGATGGGTTGAGCTCTTTGGTAACTTGACCGAAGAACATGTCCAATGGATGTTTGAGTGGTTCCTGATAGATGAGTTCATCATTTGATCCCGAGATGCATCGTTTCTGATACTGATTGGTTTAAGGGGGACATACCCTTACGTCCCTCTCCGAGTTATGAGGCAAGCAGGTAGGAAGCAAGTCGTACCTAGGGTCGAGAAAATGAGCCATCTTCGAGAAGACTTTCAAAATGATGACAATACTCACAAGTGCCAAGCTCAGCACATATGGCACTGCAAAATTATACTTGATAAGGACACCATCGAGTCAGACAGGTATCATGTCGGTTGTACCCCTTTCTATCTTGGTTGGTTAGAAGAGGATCTGAGTGGGCAGAGCAAACCAGGGTACATCCGAGGTCACAGGGTTATAGATGAAAGGGATGAAGCACAAGTCAAGTTCAACCAGCTGCGCAAAAGGATCCGCGAATGTGAGGATGATCACCACAAAATACATGAGTCTAACAAGAAGCTGATCGAGGAGTGGAAAGACATGGCGATCAGCACCAACAAGAGGCTGAGGTACTTAGAACGAGGTATAATCGAACTGGGAGAGAAAGTTAGCAAAAGGGTCGAAAATTGTCAATGGGCTGAAGGAGGATATCTAGCCAGAACCTACTTGTTGCTGGGACTTCGCGAGCTGGGAAAGATGCTGGAGGGAAGCAGGAATGTCGAATCTGGGGAAGGTCCTTCTGGGACCAAATAGATAGGAATGTCTTTACTTTCTCTGTCAATGTAATAAGGCCAATGGCCATTAGTGACTTTTATTTTTCGTTTATTTAGTGTCGTTTTGGGATTCGTCTATTTTTCTCATCAATAAAATGAGGCATTTAGCATCTTAAGTTCTCCAAATCAACTTGTCGCTAGGCCTACCTCGGGCACAAAGTGGTCCCCAAACTAGGACACACTTTACATTCCCGCATTATGTGTTTAAATACTGCAATATTTTTTCATAATCCTCACTGAATTGGCTACCTTTTGTTTCCTTTTCTTTTATTATTCCCCTCCCCAAAGGTTAGTTCGTGCATTCTGGCATCATCAGCCTATCGCACAAGATCCAAGGGCCCTCCACCTACTCCTCCTCCTAGTCCTCCTAAAGGCAGAAACAAAGGCAAGAGTAAGATGGAAGAATCCAGCGGTACCAGGAAGGAGAATATGATTGAACGGGTAGAGGCCACTGATGGACGAGGTATTCAGGTCCTGAATGAGAACATGACACCACTAGAACAGAAATTGCTGAAATTTCAAGAAGAACTTGATCAGGTCCGAAATCTGGCCAACCTGTCATTTTCCCTTAACGTCCTAGACGTCAACTTCCCAAATGCTCAAAACCCTACACCTCCACAAAATATCCCGAGACAACAGAACCATCCTGCACCTCACCATCACGCCACTCCGCCAAAGAACCAAGCTCTCCCGACACAGTGCAATGCTTGCCACACTTTAAACAACACTTCATTACTTGTCCCAGAACCTCACAAAGGACCATTTCCATAATCCCATCTATGTGGAAACCACGACCCATTCCACTCCGCCTATCTCACACACATCCAAGTCCGATGAAAAGGACCTGCTTATCAAGAACTTGGCCGAGGAGCTTAGGAAACTGACCAGCCGAGTTCAAGGTGTTGAAGGAAACAAGGGAATTGAAGGGTTGAATTATGAAGACCTCTGTATACAACCTGATGTCGAACTGCCCGACGGGTACAAACCTCCAAAGTTCGAAATGTTTGACGGTACTGGTGATCCGAGGGTCCATCTAAGGACCTATTGTGACAAGCTGGTCGGCGTAGTAAAGGATGAAATGATCCGCATGAAGCTGTTCATGAGGAGTTTGAAGGGAGATGAACTATCTTGGTACATCATCCAAGACCCCAAGAAATGGTCAAACTGGGTAGGTATGGAAACTGACTTTATGGACAGATTTAGATTCAACATAGAGAACGCACCAGACGTGTTATATATCCAGAATTTGAAGAAGAAACCCACAGAGTCCTTTCGCGAGTATGCTACTCGCTGGAGGTCCGAAGCTGCTAAAGTCAGACCTGCTTTAGAAGAGGAGCAGATGAACAAGTTCTTTGTCTAGGCCCAGGACCCGCAGTATTATGAATGGTTGATGATGATTGAGAATCACAAATTCTCCGACATTATCAAATTAGGGGAGCGGATCGAAGAAGGTATTGCGAGCGGTATGGTCACGAATTTTGAATCCTTGCAAGCTACAAATAAGGTTTTACAGTCCGGTGGTGTGTCTAAGAAAGAGACGTGGGATCTGTAATGGTTGCACAAAGAGCCAAATCCCCACTCAAATACCAAATCTATCTAACACCTCCGCTCACATACCAGCCAACCCCGAATTACCAAGCAGCCTCACCATCTTACCAAGCTTCATCGCCTACCTACCAATCTCCACCGCCCACATATCAACCTACTTCACCCAGATACTCACAACCCTCTCCTGTTTACCACACTTATAACTCCCAGCCATCCCATTACCAATCACCCCCTGCACGTCAAAACTTCCCTAGACCTCGGCCTAATTTTGATCGCAGATCTCCAAACAGTACACCGCCATAGCTGAACCCATTGACCAGCTGTATGAGAAACTCAAAGTTGCCGGTTACGTCACCCCTATCCCTGCTGCCACCCCTGAGAACCCTTATCAGTGGGTTAACCCAAACAAAGCCTGTGCATACCATTCTGGCATGAAGGGACACACCATCTATGAATGCTGCTCTTTGAAAGACAAGATACAGTCCCTGATTGATAACAAAATCATTATGGCAAAGGAGCCCGCTCCGAATGTCCGCAACAACCCTCTGCCAGACCATAAGGGTGGAGGTGTCCATATGATTGATATAGAGGATGATTGGCACCCCGAGGGATCAATCGGGTTGATAGTAAAAGGCGATGATCCAAAGAAACCAGCAGTCACTCTCAACCCGATCATAGTCTAGATTCAACCATCTGGGGATGCTGAGGTAAATATGTCCATACCTCTTGAGTTTGAAGCAGCGCCACCCGCAAAGACACCAGTACTAATTGAAGTTGAGTTCGTATCTCCGGCAAATGCGCCCGCACCATTTGAGGTTGCAGTCTTGCCACCCAAGGTACGTGTTCCATTTGAAGTAAGGATAGCCGCACCAATTCCAGTGGCAATTTCAACCACGCCACCCTTCTATACCAATGCTATACCTTGGGACTATACAACCGAGGCAAGAAGGAAAGGCAAGGTCAAAACTAAGGAAGTTGTCGCAGCACAGGGTATGACGAGAACTGGTAGGGTCTACACCCCTGAGCACCTGGCCGAATCAAGCAAGCCGGCTGCCAACCAGCCTCCCCTTATTGAAACAGGTCCGGATGACCTTTGGAGGAAAGTACAGGCTAAGGAGTATTAGGTCATCGACCAACTGAACAAGACGCCAGCACAAATATCCATCCTCTCTCTGCTGCAGAATTCCGAGACGCACCGAAGTGCTCTGTGGAAGGTGTTGACTGAAGCGTATGTACCAAACAACATGACTAGTGGGGAAATGGCCAATATGGTGGGCCAGGTGTTGGAAAGTCACAAGATCACTTTCCATGAGAACGAGCTGCCTCCTGAAAGATTGGGCCATAACAAAGCACTGCACATCATTGTGCAATGCGAAGATTATTTCATCACCAGTATCTTGATCGATGGAGGATATAGTCTTAACATTTTCCCGTTGATAACACTCAAGAAATTGGGTAGAGGGTTGCATGAGATAAAGGATGGAGCAATCAATGTGAAAGCTTTCGATGGATCTCAAAGGTCCACCATTGGTGAGATAAGCCTATGCCTGCAAATGGGACCAACTTGGTTCGAGGTTGACTTCCAAGTGATAGATGTGCCAGCGTCCTACAATGTGTTATTGGGAAGCCCCTGGATCCATGCTGCTGGGGCCGTAGCATCAACGCTACATAAGGCAGTGAAGTTCGAGTGGAACCACAAAGAGGTAATTATTCATGGTGACGGTATCAACCCTATTTACAATCGCCAGACTATTCCGACGATCGAAGGAAAAAGAAAGCTGGGTGGAGAAACATACCACCACGTTGAACGAGTCAATGTCGTCGACAAGGACAAATGGTGGGATAGCAAAATCGAGAGTATACTAAATTGGAGTGGGTACGATCCTGGCAAAGGGCTCGGCAAGAACCTTCAAGGAATCTCCAAACCTATCAAGATCAAAAGCCATGGCACCACTTTCGGTATGGGATACGATTATACTTGGAAAGAGTACAATGACTGGTCGCCACCTTGGCGCGGTCCTTACTACCCACTGGAGCAGCCGATACCTCATCTGGAGCAGACCTTCCAACAAGTCGACGTTATCTATGGGTCAGACGAGGAGGAAGCACTAGCAGCAATGAGGAATTTGTTTCTGGAAGACGATGATATGGATTGTTGTGTTATTCTCGAGGAGGAGGGGGAGGAAGGCCCTTCCATACAAACTGTGAGCAGAGGGACATACCTCAAGAACTGGTCTATCAGGAAAACCAAAGCCCGACGAGCCTCGGGGTAGCAAGGCTAAAACAAGCGTTATTTACTGTTTTTCTCAATTCCTGCAATAAGATCCTCAATGTTCAAAACAATTATTCAATTTATCAAAGCATTTTCTAATTTCTCTTATTTATTACTACTGTTTTCTCTCATTACTTTATCTATACAACATTACTTTTACTTGTCTTGATGAACCGATGACTGTGACATGCAATGAGACAACGCAGCAAACGAACATCGATTCAGAGGAAGATGATATACCCGACGAGATTATCAAAGAAGTTGAAAACTTTGAGAACAGACCTAAGTCCAACCTGGACGAGACTGAGGTTATCAACCTGGGAAATTCATAAAACGTCAAGGAAACACGAATCAGTATTCATTTGTCACTGACAGAGAAAAAAGAATACACAGAGTTTTTGAAGGAGTATGGTGATATATTCGCTTGGTCGTATGATGACATGACTGGCCTAAGTACGTCTATTGTGGCTCACAAACTGCCAACCAATCCAATATGTCCACCGGTAAAACAAAAGCTTAGTAAGTTCAAACCCGATTTAGCCAACATTGTACCTCTTCCGAAAAAGGACGGGAAGGTCAGAGTCTGTGTCGACTACCGGGATCTCAACCGGGTCAGTCCAAAAGACGACTTCCCCTTGCCAAATATACACATCCTAATTGGCAATTGCACCAAGTATGAGCTACAGTCATTCGTGGATTGCTTCACTGGTTATCATCAAATTTGGATGGAAGAGGAAGATGCTGAGAAGACAACTTTCATTACGCCGTGGGAGTATACTGTTACAAGATGGTGCCATTCGGCCTGAAGAATGCAGGGGCCACCTACATGAGGGCTATGAACACCATATTCCACGATATGATTCACAAGGAGATCGAGGTATACGTGGATGATGTTATTATCAATTCCAAGAAAGCCGCTGATCACATAGAAGACTTGAGGAAGTTCTTCAATAGGTTGTGAAAATACAATCTGAAGCTGAATCCCGCGAAGTGTGCATTCGGGTTTCCTGCTGGGAAGTTGCTGGGATTTATTGTGAGCCACCGAGGAATAGAATTGGATCCGTCAAAGGTCAAATCCATTCAAGAATTACCACCGCCGAGGAACAAGAAAGATGTGATGAGCTTGTTGGGAAGGCTTAATTACATCAGCTGGTTTATAGCGCAATCTACAGTTATATGTGAGCCGATCTTCAAGATGCTGAAGAAGGGCGCTGCAACCAAATGGACCGATGAGTTCCAAAAGGCTTTCGATAGAATCAAAAAATATTTGTCAACACCACTAGTCCTAGTACCACCTGAGCCAAGTAGACCTTTGTTACTCTACCTTGCAGTGTTAGATGGGGCTTTCAGTTGCGTTCTGGGGCAACATGATGAAACAAGAAGGAAGGAGTAGGCCATTTACTATCTCAGCAAGAATTTCACTCCATACGAGGCCCGGTATTCTCTACTGGAATGCACCTGCTGCGCTTTGACTTGGGTCGCTCAAAAGCCGAGGCACTACTTCTGTGCCTACACCACATATCTCATATCAAGGATGGACCCATTAAAGTACATCTTTCAGAAGCCCATGCCCACTGGCAAGCTAGCCAAATGGCAAATCCTTCTGAGTGAGTTCGACATTATCTATGTGACTCAAAAAGTAGTCAAGGGACAGGCATTGGCAGACCATCTTGCTGAGAATCCTGTGGATGGAGAATACGAACCCCTGAAAACGTATTTCCCCGATGAGGATGTATCATTCATAGGAGAAGACATTGCAGAATCCTATGACGGTTGGAGGATGTTCTTTGATGGAGCAACAAACTTCAAAGGAGTCGGTATTGGAGCAGTCCTAGTATCAGAGACCGGTCATCATTATCCGGTATCCGCCAAGCTCAGGTTCCCCTGCACCAACAATATGGCAGAGTATGAAGCATGTATCTTAGGGATCAACATGGCCATTGACATGAACGTTCAAGAGTTGTTAGTGATCGGTGATTCAGACTTATTGATACATCAGGTACAAGGAGAGTGGGCAACCAAGAATTCCAAAATACTACCATATCTGCATCACGTACAAGAATTAAGAAAGAGGTTCACGAAGATAGAATTTCGGCACGTCCCCAGAATCCAGAACGAGTTCGCCGATGCTTTGGCTACCTTGTCCTCAATGATCCAACATCCGGACAAAAACTTCATTGACCCTATTCCGGTAAAGATTCACAATCAGCCGGCCTACTATGCGCATGTTGAAGAAGAAGCGGACGGAAATCCTTGGTTTCATGATATCAAGGAGTATTTGGCAAAAGGAGATTACCCAGAGCTTGCAAATTCCACTCAGAAACGCACACTTCAGAGGTTGTCCAACAATTTCTTTCACAGCGTAGGAATCCTGTATAGGAGGACTCCCGATTTGGGACTATTAAGGTGTGTTGACACAAAGGAAGCATCAAAACTACTAAAGGAAATTCATGCTGGAACCCGCGGCCCACATATGAACGGTTTTGTTCTGGCAAAAAAGATACTCCGAGCTGGTTACTTTTGGATGACTAGGGAAACAGACTGCATCCAGTATGTCTAAAAATGCCACCACTGTCATATACATGGGGATATGATAAAGGTACCTCCAAATGAGCTCAATGCAACAAGCTCACCATGGCCGTTCGCCGCCTGGGGCATGGACGTTATCGGACCAATCGAGCCTGCCGCCTCCAACGGACACAGGTTCATTCTGGTAGCCATTGATTACTTCACTAAATGGGTCGAAGCAGCCTCCTACAAAGCAGTTACTAAGAAAGTCGTGGCCGACTTTGTCCGCGACCGCATTGTTTGTCGATTCGGAGTTCCAGAGTCAATCATTACAACAACGGTTCTAATCTCAACAGTGACTTGATGAAAGCCATGTGTGAAACTTTCAAGATCAAGCACAATAATTCCACAGCATACAGACCGCAAATGAATGGAGCTGTAGAAGCCGCCAAAAAAAAACATCAAGAAGATACTAAGGAAGATGATAGAAAAGCACAAGCAATGGCATGAGAAGTTATCATTTTCCCTATTGGGATACCGCACCACAATCCGCACATCAACAGGGGCAACTCCCTATATGCTGGTTTATGGTACAAAAGTTGTTATTCCTGTCGAAGTTGAGATTCCATCTCTAAGGATTATGCAAGAAGCCGAGCTCAGCGATGCAGAATGGGTAAGAAGTCGAGCTCAGTGATGCAGAATAGGTAAGAAGCCATTATGAGCAACTATCCCTCATAGACGGAAAGAGAATGAATGCAGTCTGTCGTGGTCAATTATATCATAACCGAATGACCAGAGCCTTCAACAAGAAAGTCAAGCCGAGACGATTCACACCAGGGCAGCTGGTGTTAAAGAAAATCTTTCCACATCAAGACGAAGCCAAGGGAAAATTCTCTACCAACTGGCAAGGCCCATACATGGTTCACCGAGTGGTGACTGGAGGAGCAATTATACTTGCAGAGACGGAGAAGTCTGGCCAAAACCGATCAATTCAGATGCAATCAAACGTTATTATGTGTAACCCTTTATGCTGTAAAACTATGCCTGACCCGATTCTCGTTTAAGAGGGGATACGTAGGCATCCCTATGGGTTCGGTCACAATTCAATAAAAATCTCATTTTTCCCCGCAATCGGAAACTGGGGCAGAACTTTGAGGAGGACCCTCAAAATTCCGTAGCAAGAGAGGTTGCAATGTCTCGAACCGTGTCATGGTCGTCGGTCCAGCTAAAACTACTTTAGATTATATGTTTATATTATACTTTTACAAAATCATGCATACTTATTCTTGAAACAGCTTGTTTAGCAAATGCTACCCCAATGATACAGACAGTATCATCAGATCAAGCCGAACGAGTCAAGCAAAGCCAGTGGGGATACGAACTAACCTTCCCCCTTTTACAAAACTCACAATTTTTCTGTGGATGCAGGCACAAAGAACAAACACGTAGAGAAGTCTCAAATTTAATCGCAAAGGCCAAAGTTCGATGTCCACACAAAAGGACAAGCATGTTCGACGTCGCAATCTTCAAAACCATCACACTTGCCGTCATCCATTATCAATAATGCCCCGCAGTCACAATACCTGCAATAATCACAATGTTGCAATCTGCTATCAACTAAGAATTCCTATTGTCATTTTACTCCTTGCATAAGGCTACCTTTCTTCCATCCGAGACTAAACGCTGTCTCCACTTGCATCTGCATTATCTTTGTATAAGGCTACCTTTCTGCCTTCCAAGACTAAACACTGTCTCCACTTGTATCTGCATTATCTTTGCATAAGGCTACCATTTTGCCTTCCGAGACTAAACACTGTCTCCACTTGCATCTGCATTGTCTTTGCATAAGGCTACCTTTCTGCCTTCCGAGACTAAACGCTGTCTCCATCTACATAAGGCTACCATTCTGCCTTCCGAGGTTAAGCTCTACCTCCATCTGCATTGCATAAGGCTACTATTATGTCTTCCGAGACTAAACACTGTCTCCATCTGCATTCGTATATTGCATAAGGTTACCATTCAACCTTCCGAGACTAAACGCTGTCTCCATCCACATTTGCATCTTGCATAAGGCTACCTTTCTGCCTTCCAAGACTAAACGTTGTCTCCACTTGCATCGCATTCTTGCATAAGGCTACCATTCTGCCTTCCGAGACTAAACGTTGTCTCCATCTACATTCGCATCTTGCATAAGGCTACCATTCTGCCTTCCGAGGTTAAGCTCTACCTCTATCTGCATGGCATAAGGCTACTATTCTGCCTTCTGAGGCTAAACGCTGCCTCCAATTTACTTTTCAAAAATGACTACTGTCTCAAGCACCATTTGCTTCGCTTCCTTTCGGGCTAAGCTCTGCCCCTTTAATCCGCAAGACTAAGCTCTGTCTTGTTAGCATCATATTATTGAATCTTCATGGGCTGAAATATCGCCAACCTATCCAAAGGCGTCATCGTTCGGAGGCACCATCTTCATGTCCCGAGAACACCATGTCATGGCTTCAGGATCTCTTTTATCGCTTTTGCATACCATTATTCAAAGGCATCATGGTTTGGAGGCACCATCCTCATGGCCCGAAAAACATCATTTCATGGCCTGCGAATCCCGCATCAAGAAATTCATGGCCCAGGACATCATGGTCTAAGGACGTCATCCTTAACCGTCCAAAGACAACATTCATGGTCCAACGGGAACTTGCATCATGTTTTAATTACGCACAATATATGCTTGTACTGTTCATTTGCAGGTAATCCGGCTAGCAACAGCCATCCTGGCAGGAGTGGTCCCGCTCCAGTTCTCCCAAACCACCCCGTCAGCCATTCGTTCTTCTAACCCTACACTTCGCGTCCGCTATTGTAAAACTTCATCGGTATACTTCGTCGATGACTCCTGAACTACATATGACCTGATTCCTGTAAAACCAGGGATATGCAGACAACTCAGAAACCAGGGTGCGGCCTAAATCTTTTCTAATCATTTTCACTCGATGAAAATTGGCAATCATATCTTTACCCGACAACTCTTTCATCCTTCCCGGGTAAAGAGGGGCAGCTGTTGATACCCAATTTTTCCTCAAATTATTTTCAAACTTGCACATATACCTTCAAAATCACTTTTCATAATAATTGGTATTTTCCCATAATTTTTCATATTTTTATCAATTTATTTTTCTATTTATTTAGTATTTTATATTCAATAATTATTCATAAATCGTATTATGAATAATTTCAAAATGTTTCTCAACTCAATATATCATTTTAATCATATTAGAATTTAATCATTTCACAAATTAACCAATTTGGCATTATTTAGCTATAATTAAACAAATTTTGCAATTATAGCCTAATTGTACATTTATGCTATTTTAATTCGATAATTAGTCATTTTATATTTTTATATTAGCTAATTACCTTAATTTTCATCTATGTAGCATTAATGTCATTTTATATGATTATTAGCTATTTTTATTAATTATTTATTTGATTTTGATGGGTATTTAACGATTAGCCATTTTTATTTAAAACATAGCCTAAATTAAACCCAACCCACCTGATTTAATTAACCCAGTTAACCCCAACCCAAACCAAATTCATACCCGGACCAACCCCATGACTAATTTGAGCCGTTGATCAATCTAAATCAACGGCCCAGATTAGTGTTACCATAATTAAACCTAGACTAACCCCCTAACCCCTCATTTCACTCGGTCTCTCATCTCTCTACTCCTTCTCTCTATCTCTCTAGCTCTCTAGAGACTTCCAGTCACTTATCCGGCTCCGATGAGCCCCTTCATCTTCTCCGGCTACCTCTCCACCGGAGGCCAGGGAATCCTCACCACCCTCCTGCCTCTTATGGTTCCTTTACGACCGGTGTTGCTATCCCTAAGGTCTTAAAGAGACCTGTATTCACTCTCCTACCCCCCTGGGCCTGTACTCACCATTCTCCGGCCACCTCCGGTCGTCCGAGTAAGATCTATGACTTTTGGGGTTTAGACCAGTAATGTTTTGAGGTTTTCTTATCTTTTGGGTTCTCTTTGAAACCCTAACTCTTAAAACTCTTTGATTCTTTTAGATCTATGATAGATTTGTGTATATTTTAAGCTCTCGTTGTTTTCTCAAAGATTTTCAGATGTTCTCTAAAATGACTCTTCGTTTTCAAAACTAGGGTTTCATGACCCCTTTCTGAAACGATTTTCCTATAATTGTTTAGTGTCATTCTATGATTCCTACTGTATTTCAGCAATTTATTTAGGTTTCTCGCTCTTGTCTAAGTTGTTGTGTTGAAACCCCTAATTCCTAGTCCTAAACCCTAAGTCCCTGATTTTGTCTGCGATAATATTGTTTGCATATGTGTTTGCGTTTCATAAGCTTTGTGAGTCACTGATGTTTTACCCTATGTTATTCATCTATGTCTTTGATTTCTCCTGCTTTCCCGTTTATCTTACTGTTTACCCTATAAGTTCATGTGAATCCCTAATCTCATATGCTTTCACCACTAGGGTTTCAGACCTCTTGCCCGTTATTTATTCAATACATACTAATTTCCTTTAATTGATGTTATTCCTGATTCTCTGTAGTTTCAACTTGTTAGAATCCCTGATTCCTTGTGATTTGAAACCTTACTGATTCCCCATGGGATATTCTTACTAATTTCCGACCTTAGTCTATTTCTTACCTTGTTACACGATTAATTTGCTGTTAATTGATTCCCATTCCTTTAATTAGAATCTGCGAACCTAGCCTCTATCGTATGTTTGTACTGGGTTGAAATTGTTTCCTTATATGTTATATGCATGTCACATATGGGAACTTTCCTTATTTGCTATTTGCCTATTAACCGTTTGAACTTAACCCCTTCAATTAAGGGGTACTTATGTTGATTTTACACTATTCTGAATATTCCTCTAAGCTACATATGGTATCTTTCCTTATTTGCTGTCTGTTTAATACCGTTTGAACTTGATTCCTCCAATTAAGGGACACCTCTACCGATTGTGTACTGATTGATACTCAGTCCCTTAATTACTGGTCAATTTTCATTTCCTACCTTATTCACTACTCGTTTTCAAAAATGATAAAGACACTGCTTTTTTCATTAACACACACGGGACATATACCTAGTTCTAATCTCTTTACTCACACACACATTCTATTGCTCCTCTTGATTGATTGCTGTTACTAGTCGGTTGGAAGCCAAGACTAGTTATTCAACTTGTTTACTTCTTACTCTGTAGTTGTTGACTTCAACTGGTATGTTTCCAATTTATATTTAAAGTCTCCAAAACAACATGTTTCTCTGGGTACTACGATTCATCTTGTTTCTGATCTTCTTTTATTTATGGCTTTGTTTTCCTACTTGTGTCACGACCCAAAACCGGTTCAGGTCGTGATGGCACCTAACGGCGAGGTTAGGCAAGCCAACGAACAACAATAACAATGAAAGTGCGGAATACAATAACATCATGGGGTAAGGCCGTAGAAACAAGCTGAACCACAGCTAGGCCCAATACATATACAACCCCGATAACTACAACAAGTGTGTGCCAGGACTAGTGTCATAGTGTCAACGGGCGGCTACATAGATACAACACCAGAAATACATATACAAAATATACAAGCCGCAGTCTGGAACAAAAGACTGAGCAAAATGGAACTAGGAGGCTCCAGAGGTGCTGTCAGGAAAATGCCAAGAAGACAGCTCACCGTGTGGACCGACGCCGCGATCAGTACCTATCAGCTGACGGACGAACAGACGAACCAG
>ML275978.1:0-15669 GCA_005239495.1 Nicotiana undulata
AATGCAGTATGAGGGAAAGGCTCAGGTCTATGACCGCAATCCCTATGTATATATACGCAATATGAAGAAAAACAAATCTCAAAATAGCGTAGTTTTAGTGTTTTAGGAAAAAGAACTAGTTGGAAATCTCGGAGTAAAATCCTTAAATTAGTTTCAAATAATAGTAACGATTGGAAAATCAGTTAGAAATCAATTTACCAGGATAAAATCTTAAGTTATTATGCAGTTCAAACNCTCGTCACCTCACGTACACGGGGTTTTATAGCAAAACCAGTTAAAAATGCCTAAGGGAGATTCCCAAACACAGAGTTAGGCAAGCCACTTACCTCAACTGTGCAAATCAACCACTAATCACTCTCTTGCCACGAGTATCCAACTCCGGGTGGCCCAAATCTATTTAATTTGATGGTATAATGTAAATATAAATTCAAGAAATCAAAGTAACTAATTATTTTGGAACTAAAACGCGAAATTAGAAAATTTGATCAAAACGCCCCTCGGGCCCACGTCTCGGAATCAGGTAAAGTTTATATTTTCTAAACCCTTATTCACTCACGAGTATAACCATATGAAAATCTCTCAAATCGGAGGTCAAATACCCAATCAAAACCCCAAAAATTGGTCTAGGAAGTTTCTTCCAATTTCCGCGAATTTCAACTCAAAAATCTTGAATTTAAGGGTGGAATTGAAGACTAGAATCATGGAAAATAACCTAGGATGGTAAGGAATAACTTACCTAAAATGCCCAGAAGCCTCGAAGAATAGTCTCTCCCGAGCTCCCACAACTCAAAAATGGTGAAATAACATGAACCCTCGGATTTTAGAATTAAGCACACAGGGATCTCGCACTTGCGGTCCCTTCAACCGCACCTGCAGAAAAGGCATCGCAGGTGGGGGTTTCACTTAAGCTGGACGAGGGTCGCACCTGCGGGCCTTTTGTCGCTGGTGCGGCTCCGCACCTGCGGAAATCCAATCGCACCTGCGGAGACTGGGAAGGCCTGGCCTAACCTCGCACCTGCGACTAGGGGGCCGCTCCTGCGAGCTTGCACCTGCAGGAATTCCATCGCAGGTGCGGAAACACCAGAAGAAGATCTGGTTCAGCTGAGTTCCAAGTCCAAAATTCCTCCGTAAAGCATCTGAAACAACCCTGAGGCCCCCGGGACCTCAACCAAAACCACCAACTGACCCAAATACCCTATCCAAACTTGGTCGGGCCTTAAAAACACGTCCCCTAACATCAATATATCCAAAAATGCATAGATTCAAGCCTAGGAACTTAGAAATTTTCAAGAATTCACCTCCGACGTCGAACCCCGTCTAAACCCGTCCGAATGACCTCAAATTTTGCACACAGGTCATAAATGACATTCTGGACCTGCTGTCGCCTTCGGAATTCCATTCTGAGTCCGATATCAAAATCTCACATATCGGCCGAAATCGCCGAAATTCTAAATTTCGCAAATTCAAGCTTAAATCTACGTCTGGCCTTGAAAACATAATCCAAACATGCTCCCAATACCGAAATCACCCAACGAAGCTAACGGAGTCAACAGATTCCCATTCTGGATCCGTCTTCACACAACTCTCACTACGGTCCAATTTTTAAGGTTAAAGCTCACCTTAAAGGACTATATGTCCAAAAATACTCCAATTTTCATCACTCGATGCTCCGACTCGATCCAATAACATAATAAAACATGGGAGGAACTGTTATCAAGGAATCGGGGCGCTAACTCTCAAATCGACCGGCCAGGTCATTATAATTGTATTCGGGGCCAGTTAGAGTGGGTGACTCTTGATAGCAGTCCCAATGAGTTCGAAGGATAAGAATGCGGCATTTAAGGGTTTCATGCAGCAATATGATTAAGAATCAAGCTTTTACAGCGTAATTTATGAGAAAGGGAAAATGGTTGGGGTGTTCTATGTTATTTTCAGCGTGCAAGATAGTATCGGAGGAAGGAGAGAAAATGAACTCCAAATTTGGAGAAAGAGTATCAGGAGGGTTATATTAATTGGATTTGTGAATACGCGCAAGGAGGGTATGAGACGGTTTGTAGGATTGAGACAGCGTGGTCTCAAGAGTCAAGGCCACTCGGGATGAGTGAAGGTTGAGTTTGTTATGAGTTGCATAGGGGTACTATTATTTCTGAGGCAATTAAGGATAATTAAAAAGAATATATATTGGTTAGCCATGGTTGAAATGGCACATGCACGACAGTGATCAGTTTCGTCAATGTGATTAAATTATGCATGTGGTTTGTGCCGGTATGTGCTTTGTCGGCCGACGAAATAGATCATAATTGGAAGCATTCAAGTATTATGGCTTGTCAGGTGTAGGCGGATCCCGGAAGGATCATGGGGGGTATAGACTATTCCCTAAGGATGTGCCTATTTTGTGATTATGAGAATTCACTTGTGTATTGTTACAGTTCTCTTGAATTGAGGTAAGTCAAAGGTTTCTAAATGATGAAGTGTTCACCCTATCTGTGATTCGGGAGTTATGATAGAAGTCTTGCGCTATTTCATATTGGCATATCGGGTGTAGTAGGAAACATGTAATTGAAAGTAAGGATCAAGATTGTGGTTCGGTGTTAATAAGGATGTCATGAGCTCGAATGAGCAAGAACAAGGGATTTGAATGTTTGGAGTAAGCTGATGTTGTCTTCAGTGCCACATGAGATCGGTTTTTGATGAAAGAGGCTTTGCATCTTGGTTATGGGTACTTGATTTGTTTTACAGCGTCTGTTTGATCGGCGGTATGGATGTGCAGACCTGTTACCCTGTGTGGAAGGACGCGGGGGGNGGTTATGGGTTCTTGATTTGTTTTACAGCGTCAGTTTGGTCGGTGGTATGGATGTGCAGACCTGTTACCATGTGTGGAAGGACGGGGGGGAATGACCACGGGAAGATCGTATGAGAGTGACATGTAGTCACTTATTGGATTGAAGATTTAGACTGAGTATGAAGAAGTGTAATATTGCTTATTTGAGAGTTTATGCTGGGAAGGTGTTCAGTTCATCTTTGTTGCAGATTGTGGGGTGTAGTCCCGGCTATGATGGTGGTTCTTGCGTATTAGGAGAAGAAGTGGGTTATTATGGACCCAGGTAAGGCTATCAACCTAGTTCAGTGCGAGCAAAAATCGGCTTGAGATGTGTGAATGGATTTAAACAGGATTATGGGCTTCATGTGAGTCAGATGTGTTCATTTCAGTATGGCGCTCCTTAGGGAGGGGTGTCGGAATATCAGATGTTGTTCCGTCTTCGTCCAATTCATGTAATGTTGCAATTGTGCCGCGTGAGGTGTGAAACAGCTTGATAAATTCCTATGTGCTGAGTTTCCGCGTAGTAATGACGTTATGTGAGCATGAGAGTTCTTGGGATTCAGAGTATATATATCGCACCTCAGTTGTGCTCAAGTTTTGTAGCCTATGGCACTATCAGTCTCCCAGGATGGTATTATGCACTTAGCGTGCTTGTGATCGATATTCAGTATCTAGTGGTAATGAGCAATTTAGCTCGGTGTGTATCTTCTTATGTAACATTCATGTGTGGATCGGGTGGCACACCTCCACGGGTATGTTATTTGGATCGGCTTGCACGCCGCAACAGTGTGATGTTGAGTAAGGTTCCTATATTTATTTTCTTGTGTTTTACTTCCTATTTTCTGAGGAAAGTTCATATTAGTTGCGTGAGTAGAGTAGTTCCTTAATGAGTCATTTCCTTATGTAGCATGTTCGAGTTGTGGCCTATTGGTGCATTGTGGCATCGAGTGAGACTGATGGTCATGTCTGGCAGTGATTTGTTGACTGAGCAGTTCATACTCGGTGAGACGAGATTTATGGATCAGGGATCAGTGCGATAAAATTATGTGGAGTATATTACAGGAAAATTACCATTATTTGGTTCGTAATGAGATGATGATTTTAGTCAAGGGGAAAGATTCAATGTTTGGTTAACTCTGCAATTAGTCAGAAATTTCTACATGTCTCCTCCGTTGTGGTGGTATTGCCTGCATTATAGCATGATGTATATATATATATATATATATATATATATATATATATATATATATATATATATATATATATATATCATAAGGTGCATTGGGAGCATCAGATTCGTGGAATTTTGGCTATTAAGGTTCAGGGAATGTCATTGTGGTTGGATGATGAAATATGCGGTGTATGGTGCTAAATTTAGCAAAGGTATGCAGCCATGTTTTGGTACCTGGTGTGGTAGTTGATATGGTGTATATATATTGGAAACATGCCTGGCAGAGAAATTTCAAGTGTTGGAACTGGGTTTTGAGATTATTTTATGGATAAAAGAGGATATCTTCAGATTTTATCAAGCTAATATGCTCAACGGGGTTGTGATAGCACGGGCAGGTGCACGAGGTGTTACACAGTGATTTCAGATAACTCAAGAGCAGTTCTTGGCACGTTCGAGGATGAACGTGTGTTTAAGTGGGAGAGAATGTAACGACCCGACCGGTCATTTTGAGCTCTAGCGCGTCGTTCAGCAGTTTGAGGTCATGGGCAGCTTCCTTTCAAGTATTATGACTTGTACGCATGGTTGGAATTGAAATTCGGGAAGTTCGGGTGGATTTGGAAAGAAAACTTCTCATTTCGGAAGCCTTAAGTTGGAAGAATCAACTAAGATTGGAATTTTGAGTAAACGACCTCCGAATCAGGATTTGAATGTTCCAACAGGTTGGTATGATGATTTCGGACTTGGGCGTATGTTCGTATTGGGAGTCGGATAACTCGAGAGCGTTTCGGCGCATATTATGGAAGATAGCATTTTAGAAGAATTTCATAAATTTGGGTTGGAAGGCATTCCAGTGTTATAGATGTCCGTTTGGGATTCCCAGAATTGGGAATAACTCCGTATGGTGATTCTGGAGTTGGGAGTGCTACCGGAAGATAATTTGGATGTCCGTAGGTCATTTTGAAGTCATTTGGCAAAAGATAGGAATTTGAAGGTTTTTGAGTAATCCGACCTGAATTGGAAATTCTGATATCAAGGTCGGAATGCGATTTCGGAAGTTGGAGCAGGTCAGTAATGTCGAATATGACTTGCGTGCAAAATTTGGTGTCAATCAGACGTGATTTGATGGGTTTCAACATCAGATGTAGAAGTTGGAAATTTCAAAGTTCATAAAGCTTGAGTTGGGGAGTGATCCGTTGTTTTGATGTTATTTGATGTGATTTGAGGCCTCGATCAAGTCTGCATTATGTTTGGAACAGGTTGGTGTAATTGGATGGGGTCCCGGGGGCCTCGGGTGGCGTCCGAGTGGTTAACAGATCAAATTTGAAGTTTGAAGAGGAGCTGAACTACTGGTGTCTGGTGCGACCGCACCTGCGAACATTTGTCCGCAGGAGCGGCTTGGGCGGCGCAGATGCGAGAGTTGGGCTGGCTTGGCTGGGGCCGCAGGTGCGATTGATTTTCCGCACTTGCGGAGGCGGAGATGCGGATAATGGGGCGCAGGTCCGGAGCCGGCTGGAGAAGAAGGGAGCGGCAGGTGCGGGATATCGGGCGCACCTGCGGGTGCGCATGTGCGAGAGGGAGACCGCAGATGCGGAATTCGGGCCTGGGCAGATTGTTTTTAAAGCGGAGATTTTCCATTTCTTCTCTTCTTTTGGTATGGGCGATGGAGAGCTTCAAGGGGATATTTTCTTCAAGGATCACAAGGTAAGTTATTCCAACTCATTTCAAGTTAAATACCTGGTTTAAGTTCGGATTTAAGTGTAGCAAATTGTGAAAATTATGGGATTTTGAATAAAACCTAGAAGTTGGTATTTTGGATTTTTACCATGAATTTGAGCATGAAAATTTGAGTAAATTATATATTTGAGCTAGTAAGACTATGGGTAGAGTTTATCTTTGAGAAATTTCGGAATCCGGGCACGTGGGCCCGAGAGCATTTTGGTCAATTCCTTGAGCAGAGTTGGGAATTTATATAATTTAAATTGTTACAAGTATTAGAGTGAATTTTCATTGGTTTGCCCGTTATTTGGTAGTTTTGGGGCGTTGTGCATCAATTGGAGTCGTCGGACGGGCTTGGAAGCCGGTTATGGAATTTCGGAGCGAGGTAAGTCTCCTTTCTAACTTTGTGAGGGGAAAAACGTCCCCATAGGTGAACTAATTAATTATGTGCTACTATTTGCGGGGGCTACGTACGCACGAGGTGACGTGAGTCCATGCGTAGCTACTAATATGCTATGTCCGGGTAGTCTAGGACCCACTAGCATGCTTTACTTGTTGTACTTGTGACCTTGTCAATAAAATATCATGTGATGCTGACAATTAGTAATTAAATCTCTAAGAAGTATAGAGTCTACTTTTCTTAATTATGTAGAAGGAGAATTGATTCTTCCTTGGATAATTATGTTTCGGGTAAATCTATAACGTTTGAAACCCTGTCAAAATTGGCAAGTAAATCCCCAGAAAGGCTTTAAATACTATTTTCGTGTTCATTAAAAGGAGAATTCTATCACTTCATTGAATAGCCAATTTTCCTGATAAAAATGTGGATTATTTGTGTGAATATGTGTAACTATGCGTGCCTGAGTCGCATGTATGATTCGCGAGCAGGATGACCTTGTTATTTATGTATGACCGCGTCGCATGATCGATTCGTGAGTGGGGCAGATAGATGCATCTATGGTTCAGGCCGTTCGACCCTCGGCATTGCACATTTTATTATTGTTGGTTCGGGCCGTTCGACCCTCGGCATTTCTTGCGCATGATAATTGCTGCGTATTTTCTGTAATTATTACATGTTTATTGGCCTATGAAGTTTTAAATTGCCAACTGAAATGACGAGGATTTAAAGTGTTAAATGTGAAAGAAGTTGATATTACTTATCCCTGATTTTATTAGATTTCCTATGATATTCCTGCTTAGTGTCTCACTTGATTATACTAAATTGACTTCTAGAAAGTGTCTAATTTGACCTCTCGTCACTACCTCTATGAGGTTAAGCGGGATACTTACTGAGTACACGTTGTTTTCATACTCATGCTACACTTGCTGTGCATTTTTATTGCATAGGTACTTTCACAGCAATGTGGCTGGCTTGGAGACTTAGGCGAGCTGCATCATCCGGAGGCGATCCACAGCTGACAGAGTCTCCGTCAGATGTATTTATTTTATTTTAAATTCCTTGTCCAATTGTATTTCGGACAAGCATTTTAGTATCTGTTAAATTCTTAGAAATTTGCTTATGCACTTGTGTCACCGGGTTCTGGGATGTGTTTGGAATGTACTTTATTAAGTGTTATTGATGTCTGTTTGGGTTGGAAGGCATTTCAGTGTTATAGATGTCTGTTTGGGATTTAGAGCTTGGGAATAGCTTCGTATGGTGATGCTGGAGTTGGGAGCGCGATCGGAAGTGAATTCGGATGTCCGTAGGTCATTTTGAAGTCATTTGGCTAAAGATAGGAATTTGAAGGTTTTTGAGAAATCCGGCCGGAATTGAATATTTTGATATCGGGGTGGGAATGCGATTACGGAAGTTGGAGTAGGTCTTAAATGTCGAATATGACTTGCGTGCAAACTTTGGGGTCAATCGAATGTGATTTGATGGGTTTTGGCATCAAATGTAGAAGTTTGAAATTTCAAAAAGCTTGAATTGGAGAGCGATCCGTTATTTCGATGTTATTTGATGTGATTTGAGGCCTCGAGCAAGTCCGCATTATGTTTTGGAATAAGTTAGTGTAATTGGACGGGGGCCTCGGGTGGAGTTCGGGTGGTTAACAGATCAAATTTGAAGTTTGAAGAGGAGCTGAACTGCTGGTGTCTGGTGCCACCGCACCTGCGAGGATTTGTCCGCAGGTGCGGACTGCAGGAGCGGCTTGCGCGCCGCATATGCGAGAGTTGGGCTAGCTTGGCTAGGGCCGCATGTGCGTTTTAGTATATGCACCTGCGGAGGCGCATATGCGGATAATAGGGCGCAGGTGCGGAGCCGGCTGGAGAAGAAGGGAGCCGCATGTGCGAGATATCGGGCGCACCTGCGGGTGCGCAGGTGCGAGAGGGAGACCGCAGGTGCGGAATTCGGGCCTGAGCAGATTGTTTTTAAAGTGGGGATTTGCCATTTCTTCTTCTATTTTCTTTTGGTATGGGCGATTTTCTTCAGGGATCACAAGGTAAGTTACTCCAACTCATTTCAAGTTAAATACCTGGTTTAAGTTCGGATTTAAGTATAGCAAATTGTGAAAATTATGGGATTTGGAAGAAAACCTAGAAGTTGGTATTTTGGTTTTACCACGAATTTGAGCATGAAAATTTGAGTAAATTGTATATTTGAGCTAGTAAGACTATGGGTAGAGTTTATCTTCGAGAAATTTTGGAATCCGGGCACGTGGGCCCGAGGTCATTTTGGTGAATTCCTTGAGCGGAGTTGGGAATTTATATAATTTAAATTGTTACAAGTATTAGAGTGAATTTTCATTGGTTTGCCCGTTATTTGGTAGTTTTGAGGCGTTGTGCATCAATTGGAGTCGTCGGAAGGGCTTGAAAGCCGGTTATGGAATTTTGGAGCGAGGTAAGTCTCCTTTCTAACTTTGTGAGAGGGAAATCGGGTGAACTAATTAATTATGTGCTACTATTTGCGAGGGTTACGTACGCACGAGGTGACGGGAGTCTGTGCGTAGCTACTAATATGCTATGTTCAGGTAGTCTAGGACCCACTAGCATGCTTTACTTGTTGTACTTGTGACCTTGTCAATAAAATATCATGTGATGCTGACAATTAGTAATTAAATCTCTAAGAAGGATATAATCTACTTTTCTTAATCATCTAGAAGGAGAATTGATTCTTCCTTGGATAATTGTGTTTCGGGTAAATCTATAACGTTTGAAATCTTGTCGAAATTGGCAAGTAAATCCCCAGAAAGGCATTAAATACTATTTTCATGTTCATTAAAAGGAGAATTCTATCACTTCATTGAATAGCAAATTTTCCTGATAAACATGTGGCTTATTTGTGTGAATATATGTAATTATGGGTGCCTGAGTCGCATGTATGATTCGCGAGCAAGATGACCTTGTTATTTATGTATGACCACGTCGCATTTTCGATTCGCGAGCGGGGCAGATAGATGCATCTATCGTTCGGGCCATTCGACCCTCGGCAGTGCACATTTTATTATTGTTGGTTCGGGACGTTCGACCCTCGGCATTTCTTGCGCATGATAATTGCTGCGTATTTTATGTAATTATTACATGTTTATTGGCCTATGAAGTTTTAAATTGCCAACTGAAATGACGAAGATTTAAAGTGTTAAATGTGAAAGAAGTTGATATTACTTATCCCTGATTTTATTAGATTGCCTATGATATTCTCGCTTAGTGTCTCACTTGACTATACTAAATTGACTTCTAGAAAGTGTCTAATTCGACCTCTCGTCACTTTCTCTCTGAGGTTAGGCGGGATACTTACTGAGTACACGTTGTTTTCGTACTCATGCTGTGCATTTTATTGCATAGGCACTTTCACAGCGATGTGGCTGGCTTGGAGACTTAGGCGAGCTGCATCACCCGGAGGCGATCCGCAGCTGACAAAGTCTCCCTCAGATGTATTTATTTTTATTTTAAATTCCTTGTCCAATTGTATTTCGGACAAGCATTGTAGTATCTGTTAAATTCTTAGAACTTTTCTCATTCACTTGTGTCACCGGGTTCTTGGATGTGTTTGGGATGTACTTTATTAAAATGGAATATTAGATTATCATATTTACTTAGCGGATTTTATTCAGTTATTATGTAATGAAGTGAAAGGTAATGACTTCAAAAATGCTAAAACAAGAAAGTTGACTTATGGATCGGTACAGAGACGTCTGTACTTATCTTTGAGAGGTTACAAGACTGTTAGGATTACTTCCCTTCTTGATTCCTCATCGTGCGATTTGATTCCTTTAAGGCTTATGCCTATGTTTATTCCTACTCAATCTTACGCGTCGCGAAGCGCTTGCTATGAATCAGGAATTTGAGGAATTGAAATGGTGCTACGGATAGAGTGCGTGATATTTTCCATGCGTAATTGGTTGGGGCTGTTGTTGTTACCATGCAAAAGGATAATATGTTGTTTTAGCTCAGTAGCTGTGTTTCTAAGAGCCTTGAGGCTATGCTCAGATAGTGATGATGCTTACGATTGGTTATCGCGCGATATGGGTGTGATGGTAGGATGCTTGCCCATATGTAGGAGCAATGAATGACTTGAAGGGAGGTCTTCTGAGAGCGTGATTTTGAGATTTCAGCAATTTAGTTCAGGCGGAGGAAAGGCAATTGAACTATAAATGGTCAGGTTTTGGATTGATAAAGTAGTAAGACTTGGTGTTTTCAAGTGAGGTGGAATATACACCTGTGATGTGATATCGTCGTCATTGATCGAATAGAATGTTTTAAGTTTGTCGGTGCTATGGTTTCTTCGGTTGCATGGGGTCAGAGTATTTTTAAGAAGTATTGAAGAAGCGGCTGTCAGAGACCGTGTGGTGCGGTGGTTCAGTACTGGATAAGTATTGATAATGAAGGCAGCTCGAGAAAGATGATCTTTGGAGAGTTTGAAGTCGTGGTGAATTACTGGTTTAAGAGCTACAGAGAATGATATTGAATTGAGGCAGCATACGATAAAGGAATATATGTGAGAAGTGCTAGGCGGTGGTTCCATTTCTAGGAGGCCAGGTGTAAGAAGCGGAAGTCGAGCAGTCGGGTAGAGGGGGAGTTTGATCAAAGTGGGAAAGCGGCAGCATAGTGGTGAATTAGAAGGTATTGTAGCGCATTTAGTAGATTTCCATGAGGAGCGGACGGATTGGTAAAATTGGTGAATGAGAACATGTTTAGGATGGGGTATTGATGTTGTAGAGAGCGTGCAGTACAACGTCGTTGGAAGGTGTCATTTGGTGATTTCCACATGTGGGTTATCTCATGTGAGTAGGTTAGCGGTTGTGTGGTTGGAAAGTTTCTGCGAGGGATTCTAGTGGCTATTCGGTAGGAGGCCGAATATGTGAGTGATGCTAGAGAATTTGAGTATTCAGGAAGTGCTAACATGAGAATTTAGAAGAATTTAACGGGTTGGTTGAGCAAGGTCATGCCAGTAATGAAGAAAGAATTTCGGTGGGTTCTAGAGTGGTGCAATGAGTAGCTTCAGGCTAAGTAAGAGAGTCCCACCGCCTGCAATTGGGTTGCAGGATTATCTTCTCATGGGGTTGCGAATTATTAGCGTATTGGCAAGTTATTGCAACTAAGGGGAAGGGAGTAAAATGGTAATTGTGCATGGGATTTGATAAATGTGTGCAAAAGTTGGCCCTATTAGACCAGGGTTAGGTTTTGGGAGATTCAGAATTTATGCTTAAGGCATAGGCGAGTTTTAAGGGTAGTGATTCAGTCACGTGCTTCATTGAGAAGGTGTTCATGTGCTAGAAGAGCCTTGGAGTTGATTGTATTCGGGGCCAGTCAGAGTGGGTGACTCTTGATAGCGGTCCCAATGAGTTAGAAGGCTAAGAATGCGGCGTTTAAGGGTTTCAGGCAGCAGTATGATTAAGAATCGAGCTTTTGCAGCGTAATTTATGAGAAAGGGAAAATGGTTGGGGTGTTCTATGTTATTTTCAGCGTGCAGGATAGTATCGGAGGAAGGAGAGAAAATGAACTCCAGATTTGGAGAAAGAGTATCAGGAGGGGTATATTAATTGGAGTTGTGAATGCGCACAAGTAGGGTATGAGACGGTTTGTAGGATTGAGACAGCATGGTCTCATGAGTCCAGGCCACTCGGGATGAGTGAAGGTTGAGTTTGTTATGAGTTGAATGGGGTTCTATTATTTCTGAGGCAATTAAGGATAATTAAAAAGAAGATAGATTGGTTAGCCATGGTTGAAATGGCACATGTACGACAGTGATCAGTTTCGTCAGTGTGATTAAATTATGCATGTGGTTTGCGCCGGTGTGTGCTTTGTCGGCCGCCGTAATAGATCATAATTGGAAGCATTCAAGTATTATGGCTTGTCAGGTATAGGCGGATCCCGGAAGGATCATGGGGGGTATAGACTATTCCCTGAGGATTTGCCTGTTCTGTGATTATGAGAATTCACTTGTGTATTGTTACGGTTCTCTTGAATTGAGGTAAGTAAAAGGTTTCTATATTATGAAGTGTTCACCCTATCTGTGATTCAGGAGTTATGATGGAATTCTTGCGCTATTTCATATTGGCATATCGAGTGTAATAGGCAACATGGAATTGAAAGTAAGGATCAAGATTGTGGTCCGGTGTTAATACGGATGTCATGAGCTCGAATGAGCAAGAACAAGGGATTTGAATGTTTGGAGTAAGCTGATGTTGTCTTCAGTGTCACATGAGATCGGTGCTTGATGAAAGAAGCTTTGCATCTTCGTATGAGAGTGACATGTAGTCATTTATTGGATTGAAGATTTCGACTAAGTATTAAGAAGTGTAATATTGCTTATTTGAGAGTTTATGCTTGGAAGGTGTTCAGTTCATCTTTGTTGCAGATTGTGGGGTGTAGTACCGGCTATGATGGTGGTTCTTGCGTATTAGGAGAAGAAGTGGGTTATTATGGACCCAGGTAAGGCTAAGGCTATCAGCCTAGTTCAGTGCGAGCAAAAATCGGCTTGATATGTGTGAATGGATTTAATCAGGATTATGGGCTTCATGTGAGTCAGATGTGTTCATTTCAGTATGGCGCTCCTTAGGGAGGGGTGTCGGAATATCAGATATTCTTCCGTCTTCGTCCAATTCATGTAATGTTGCAATTGTGTCGCGTGAGTTGTGAAACAGCTTGATAAATTCCTATGTGCTGAGTTTCCGCGTAGTAATGATGTTATGTGAGCATAAGAGCTCTTGGGATTCAGAGTATATATATCGCACCTCATTTGTGCTCGAGTTTTGTAGCCTATGGCTCTATCAGTCTCCCAAGGATGGTATTATGCACTTAGCGTGCTTGTGATCGATATTCAGTATGTAGTGGTAATGAGCAATTTAGCTCGGTGTGTATCTTTTTATGTAACATTCATGTGTGGATCGGGTGGCACGCCGCCACGAGTATGTTATTTGGATCGGGTTGCACTCCGCAACAGTGCGATGTTGAGTAAGGTTCCTATATTTATTTTCTTGTGTTTTACTTCCTATTTTCTGAGGAAAGTTCATATTAGTTGCGTGAGTCGAGTAGTCCCTTCCTGAGTCATTTCCTTATGTAGCATGTTCGAGTTGTGGCCTATTGGTTCATTGTGGCATCGAGTGAGACTGATGGTGATGTCTGGGAGTGATTTGTTGACTGAGCAGTTCATACTGGGTGAGACGAGATTTATGGATATGGGATCAGTGCGATAAGATTATGTGGAGTATATTACAGGACACTTACCATTATTTGGTTCATAATGAGATGATGATTTTAGTCAAGGGGAAAGATTCAATGTTTGGTTAACTCTGCAATTGGTCAGAAATTTCTACACATCTCCTCCGTTGTGGTGGTATCGCCAGCATTATAGCAGGATGTGTGTATATATATATATATATATATATATATATATATATATATATATATATATATATATATATATATATCATAAGGTGCACTGGGAGCATCATATTGGTGGAATTTTGGCTATTAAGGTTCAGGGATTGTCATTGTGGTTGGATGATAAAAGATGGTGTATGGTGCTGAATTCAGCAAAGGTATGCAGTCATGTTTTGGTACCTTGTGTGGTAGTTGATATGGTGTTTATATATTGGAAACAGGCCTGGCAGCGAAATTTCAAGTGTTGGAACTGGGTTTTGAGCTTATTGTATGGATAAAAGAGGATATCTTCAGATTTGATCAAGCTAATGTGCTCAACGAGGTTGTGGTAGGACGGGAAGGTGCACGAGGTGTTACACAGTGATTTCAGATAACTCGAGAGCAGTTCCTTGCACGTTCGAGGACGAACGTGTGTTTAAGTGGGAGAGAATGTAACGACCCGACCGGTTGTTTTGAGCTCTAGCATGTCGTTCAGCAGTTTGAGGTCATGGGAAGCTTCCTTTCAGGTATTACGACTTGTACGCATGGTCAGAATTGAAATTCGGGAAGTTCGGGAAGTTCGGGTGGATTTGGATAGAAAAATTCTCATTTCGGAAGCCTTAAGTTGGAAGAATCAACTAAGATTGGAATTTTGAGTAAAGGACCTCCGAATCAGGATTTGAAGGTTCCTGCAGGTTGGTATGATGCTTTCGGACTTGGGGGTATGTTCGGATCGGGAGTCGGATAACCGGAGAGTGTTTCGGCGCATATTATGGAAGATAGCATTTTAGAAGAATTTTATAAATTTGTATTGGAAGACATTTCAGTGTTATAGATGTCCGTTTGGGATTCCGAGCTTGGGAATAACTCCGTATGGTGATTCTATAGTTGGGAGCGCGATCAGAAGTGAATTCGGATGTTCGTAGGTCATTTTGAAGTCATTTTGCTAAAGATAGGAATTTGAAGGTTTTTAAGAAATCTGACCGGAATTGAAAATTCTGATATCGGGGTCGGAATCCGATCCTGGAAGTTGGAGCAGGTCCGTAATGTTCAATATGACTTGCGTGCAAAATTTGGTGTCAATCGGACGTGATTTGATGGGTTTCGGCATAAGATGTAGAAGTTGGAAATTTCAAAGTTCATAAAGCTTGAATTGGGGAGCGATCCATTGTTTCGATGTTATTTGATGTGATTTGAGGTATCACGACCCAAATTCCCACCCTTTAGGCCGTGACTGCGCCTAACGTTGAACCCGCTAGGCCAACCAACGTATAACTTGCACTAGCAATTTAAAAATTATTTAATACGGAATAAAATGCTAACTCGTCAACTTCAACCAATTCCCATCACATACTGAGATAATAGTGGGACAACTGTTTAGCCCAAAATCGATAACATGTTTTTTTCCCCCTTTTTCATATTCCCAACAGAATCCTTCAAGCATTGCTAATAGAAATAACGAAACTTTAAATGCGGAAAGTAAGAACATAACAATCATGAAATAGCATAAACTCCCAAAACTGGGGTGTGACAATCCCACGGACTAGCTACTAGAATACTAAATACAAGTCTGGAATGAAAGTACAACACTATCTTGAAAATAAAGGAGAAAGACAATGAAGCGGTAAAGGAAAGAAGCCTCGGGATCCACGAACGCCAGTGTATACCTCGAAGCTCTGACGTGGACTGAAGGTATCTCCCTCAGAACGCTCCACGGGGTTCGGTAGCAGGGTCTGCACAACACAAGGAAGTGCAGTGTAGTATCAGTACAACCGACCCCATGTACTGAGTAAGTGCCAAGCCTAATCCCGGCCGAAGTAGTGACGAGGCTAGACTTAGCATAATACGATCACCTGTCCTAATCTAAGCAGATATATGTACAAGAATTAACCGATAATGAAGAGTGGTATGATCAAATAGAAGAGATATGGGAACAAATAGGGAAACATATTAACGGGGCAGCAATAATATCAGAACTTAAACGATAAAATAAGCTATGGAGTGTACATGCTGGGGATACAGGAAGTCAACATCTAATTCACAACGGTACAGTAAGAATGCGACTGGAAAGTAAAAACAGAAACCGAAGAAACAACTATCAGTATACAGGAATCAATCAAATGACAGAGCACGACATGTCCCCTCGTGCGTAATCTCA
>ML275982.1:7378-49303 GCA_005239495.1 Nicotiana undulata
GGACCCCGTGGACCGCTCTGAGGGAGTCACCTTCAGTCCACATCGAGCTTCAAGGGATACCACTAGCGTTCGTGGGCCCTGGAGTCTCTCCTGCTATTAGCATCCTATTGTCTTATTTCTCCTTCCGTTCTAAAGACAGTATTGTACTTCCTTTCAGACTTGTATTTAGTATTCTTATAGACAGTCCGTGAGGTTGTGACACCCCGGTTTTGGGATTTTGCGATGTTGTTATCTTTATCATTTCATTATGCATTTTTCGGAGTATTATTACATTTATGTTGTAAAAACTTTTGAAGTGGTTCTGGTTATTTCACTAAAGGTTTGAAGGAATATTGCTTTTACTGTTAAGTTGTTTTAAAAATGTCAAGGTGATGTGTACGTTGGCTTGTCTAGCAGGTTCAACGTTAGACGCAGTCACGACCTAGAAGGTGGGATCTTGGGTCGTGACATAGACTGACCCCAGGAATTTTAGGGGTTTTTATCACAAATGACTTAAACAAAATGGAAAGGCTCAAATAACATTTAAACATGATAGAATCATAAAATAATGCTGAGAACATAGAAAGAAAACTGTTTTGTAAAGGATATTGAAACCCTAGTTTTAAAAAGTGAAGAATCGTTTTAGGGAAACAAGAAGATCTTTGAAGAAAACATGGAAAAACCTCAGAATACATATAGATCTATTACATATATAAAAGGATAAAGTTAGGGTTTCCAAAGAGAACCCAAAAAGGAAGAAGAAAACTTGAAGTCTTACCGGTTTCATTCGGAATGTGTAAAGATCTTACTCGGACGGCCAGGGATGGACGAAAAAATGGCATGAGATCGTAGAGGTGAGTGGACCGCCTCTAGTTCACTTGAAGGACTCAAAACAGTGACACACGTTCAAAGGGCGGAGCCATGAGGCTTGTAGGTGGTGGAATCGCCATGGATTCCGGCAAGGTGACGGCCAGAGAAAGGCCAGGTTCACTGGAGGGAGTTGAAGGGACGAGAGAGAGTTGAGAGACGGATGAAGTGAGAGGGAAAAAATGAGAGACAGGGGGGGGTAGTCTTAGGTTAATTATGGTAATAGGCTATCTGGATCGTTGATTGAAATTATTCAACGGTTCAGATTAAACAGGTGCTTGGGCCGGGTGGTGTTAGATTTGGGATTGGTTATTGGGTTAGTGTAATTAGGTTAGGGGTCCGGTTCAATTGAGGCTATAATTTAAATAAAAAGGGCTAGTTGTTAACTACTTAATTAAACTAGATAAACAATTTATAAAAATAGCTAATAATTGTAAAAATGAAATAGATACTTAGTAAATTAAATTAAAAATGATTAATTAGTATTTAAAAATACAAATGACTAATTATTGGATAAAAATAGTATAAAACATATGATTAAGCTATAATTGCAAAGTTATTGCAATTATAGCCAAAGAGTGCCAATTTGGCTAGTTGTGAAATAATTTGGTCTCAATGGGACAAAAAGTAATACATTAAGTCAAGAAATGTTTTTTTTAAATCATTTGTAATGCAATTTTGTAATTAATTATTAGAAATAAAATACTGAATAAATAAAAATAAATAAATAAAAATATGGGAAAATTATAGAAAAATAGCAATTGCTATGAAATCCTGATTTTGAAGTTATATATGTAAATTAAAAATAATTTGAGGAAAAATTAGGTATCAACAGCTGACCCTCTTTACCCGGGAAGGATGAAAGAGTTGTCGGGTAAAAATATGATGGCCAATTTGACCGAGCGAAATGATTTGGCGAGATTTAGGCCGCATCCTGGCTTCTGAGTTGCCTATGTATCCCTGGTTTTACAGAAATCAGGTCGTATGTAGTTCAGGACCCATCAGCGAAGTATACCAATGGAGTTTTTGCAAGAACAAACGCAACATATAGGGCTGGATGAGTGAACAATTTGTGAGAATGGTTAGGAGAACTGGAGCGGGATTGCTCCTACTAGGATAGTCATCGCTTGCCGGGTTACCTGCAAATAAAACAATACAAGTGTATATTGTACGTAAATTTAAACATGATGCAAGTTCCCGTCGGACTATGAATGTTGTCTTTGGACGGTTAAGGATGACGTCCTCGGACCATGACTTCCTGGGCCATGAATTGTTTGGATGAAGGATTCGCAGGCCATGAAATGATGTTCTCGATCCATGAAGATGGTGCCTCCGAACGTTGACACCTTTGAATAATGATATGCAAAATTGAGAGAGATTTTCAGGCCATGACATGATGTTCTCGGGCCATGAAAATGGTGCCTCTGAATGATGACTCCTTTGGATAGGTTGGCGATATTTCAGCCCATGAAATACAGTAATATGATACTGACAAGACAGAGCTTAGTCTTGCGAGTTGAAGGGAAGAGCTTAGACCGAAAGAAAAGCGAAGTACGTAGTGCTCGAGAGACAGTGCTTAGTCTCGACGAAAAATAAATTGGAGGCATAGCTTAGCCTCATGCAGGTAGAAAGGCAGAAAGGTATCTTTATGCAAAGAAAGGCAAAAAGGTAGCCTTATGCAAGTGGAGGTAGAGCTTAACCTCATGAAGATGGAGACAGAGCTTAGTCTCATGCAAAGGAAGGCAGAAAGGTAGCCTTATGCAAAGAAAGGCAGAAAGGTAGCCTTATGCAAGTAGAGGTAGAGCTTAACCTCATGCATATGGAGACAGAGCTTAGTCTCATGCAAACGGAAGGAAGAAAGGTAGCCTTATGCAAGTGGAGGTAGATATTAACCTCATGCAGATGCAGACAAAGCTTAGTCTCATGCAAACGGAAGGCAGAAAGGTAGCCTTATGCAAGTGGAAGGCAGAAACTTAGCCTTATGCAGATAAAGGCAGAAAGGTAGCCTTATGAAAGTGGAGGTAGAGATTAACCTCATGCAGATGGAGACAGAGCTTAGTCTCGTGCAAACGGAAGGAAGAAAGGTAGCCTTATGCAAGTGGAAGGCAGAAAGTTAGCCTTATGCAAAGATTAAATAAATGACAGTAGAGTTTCTTAGTTGATAGTAGATTGCGGTATTATGATCGTTGTGAGCATTGTTTTGTTTTGAGATGATAGCAAGTGTCGTCAGGTGCGACAGATTTGAGAATCGTATCTTTGAACAATGTTTGCCCTTTGGGATGACAGTATATTTTGGGCTTTTGCAATCTTCGTGCCTGCATCCAAAGAAAAATTATGAGTTCTGTAAATGGGGAAGGTTGGTTTGTATCCCCCCTGGCTCTTCTTGATTTGTTCGGCTTGATCTGATGATACTTTTCATATCATCGGGGTAGCATTTTCTAAACAAAGTTGTTTTCAAGAGTTAAGTATGCATAATTTGTAAAGATATAGTATAAATATATATTTTAAAATATTTTAGATGAACCGACGATCGTGACATGGTTCAAGACATTTCAACCTCTCCTGCTACGGAATTTGAGGGTCCTCCTCGAAATTCTGCCCCAGTTTGATGGGTTGACGCTTCTGACTGTTTCACATGCGGCGATCGGCTGAACTTGCTTCAGAATTTTGAGGGTCCTCCTCAAAATTCTGCCCCAGTTTACAATTGCGGTGGAAAATGAAATTTTTATTGACTTGTGAGCGAACCCATAGGGCTGCCTACGTATCCCCTCTTAAACGGGAATCAATACGGGCGTAGTTCAATTTACATCATTGATAAAAGCATAAAGGATTACACATAATAGCATTTGACTGCATCTGAATTGATTGGCTTTGGCCAGACTTCTCCGTCCATTTCTGCAAGTATAAGTGCTTCTCCTGTTAGTACTCGGTGAACCATATACGGGCCTTGCCAAATGGGAGAGAATTTCCCTTTGGCTTCATCTTGACGTGGAAAGATTTTCTTTAACACCAGCTGCCCTGGTGCGAACTGTCTCCGTTTGACTCTTTTGTTGAAAGCTCGGGTCATTCTATTCTGATAAAGTTGTCCATGACATACTGCATTCATTCTTTTCCCATCTATGAGGGCCAGTTGCTCATAACGGATCTTTACCCATTTTGCATCGCTGAGCTCAGCTTCTTGTATGATCCTTAAGGATGGAATCTCAACTTCGGCAGGAATGACAACTTCGGTACCATAAACCAACATGTAAGAGGTTGCCCCGGTTGATGTGCGGACTGTGGTGTGGTATCCCAGTAAAGCAAATGATAACTTCTCATGCCACTGCTTGTGCTTTTTTATCATCTTCCTCAATTTCTTCTTGATATTTTTGTTGGCGACTTCTACAGCTCCATTCATCTGAGGTCTGTAGGCTGTGGAATTCATGTGCTTGATTTTGAAGGTCTCACACATAGCTTTCATCAGGTCACTGTTGATATTGGAACCGTTGTCAGTGATGATTGATTCTGGAACTCCGAACCGACAAACAATATGGTCGCTGACAAAATCTGCCACGACTTTCTTAGTCACTGCTTTGTAGGATGTTGCTTCAACCCATTTAGTGAAGTAATCAATTGCTACCAAGATGAACATGTGCCCGTTGGAGGCGGTAGGCTCAATCGGTCCAATAACGTACATTCCCCCATGCGGTGAATGGCCAAAGTGATCTTGTTGCATTGAGCTCATTTGGAGGTACATTTATCATATCCGCGTGTACCTGACATCGGTAGCATTTCCGGACGTACTGGATGTAGTCCGTTTCCATAGTCATCCAGAAATAACCGTCTCTGAGTATCTTCTTGGCCAAGACAAAACCGTTCATATATGGGCCGCATGTCCCAGCATGAATCTCCTCAAGTAGCTTGGAGGATTCCTTTGCGTTAACGCATCTCAATAATCCCAAATCGGGAGTCCTCCTGTACAGGATTCTTCCGCTATAAAAGAAATTGTTGGACAATCTCTGGAGCGTGCGTTTCTGAGTGTGATTTGCAAGCTCTAGGTAATCTCCCTTTGAAAAATACTCCTTGATGTCGTGGAACCATGGTTTTCTGTCTGCTTCTCCTTGAATATGGGCACATAAGGACGGCTGGCTATGGATCTTCACTGGAATAGGGTCAATGAATTTCTTATCTAGATGATGTATCATGGATGATAGAGTGGCCAATGCATCGGCGAACTCGTTCTAAATTCTGGGGACGTGCCAAAATTCTATCTTCGTGAACCTATTTCTCAATTCCTGCACATGGTGCAGATACGGCAGTATCATGGAATTCTTAGTAGTCCATTCTCCTTGTACTTGGTGTATAAGCAAGTCTGAGTCACCAATTACTAACAGTTCCTGGACATTCATGCCAATGGACATGTTGAGCCCTAAGATGCAGACTTCATATTCCTCCATATTGTTGGTGTAGGGGAATCTAAGTTTAGCATATACCAGATAATGTTGACCAGTTTCTGATATCAGGACAGCTCCAATGCCGACTCCTTTAAAATTTGCTTCTCCATCGAAAAACATTCTCCAACCATCATAGGATTCTGCAATGTCTTCTCCTACGAATGATACTTCTTCATCGGGAAAATACATTTTCAGGGGTTCGTATTCTCCATCTACAGGGTTCTCAGCAAGGTGGTCTGCCAATTCTTGTCCCTTGACCGCTTTCTGAGTCACATAGACAATGTCGAACTCACTCAGCAGGATTTGCCACTTGGCGAGCTTGCTAGTGGGCATGGGTTTCTGAAAGATGTACTTCAAGGGATCCATCCTGGATATGAGATAAGTTGTGTAGGCACAGAAATAATTTCTCAGCTTCTGCGCTACCCAAGTCAAAGCACAACAGGTACGTTCCAGTAGAGAATATCGTGCCTCATACGGAGTGAACTTCTTGCTCAGATAATAAATAAACTGATCTTTTCTTCCTGTTTCGTCGTGCTGCCCTAGAATGCAGCCGAAAGCTCCATCTAACACTGCAAGGTAGAGTAGCAAAGGTCTACCTGGCTCAGGTGGTACCAAGACTGGCGGTGTTGACAAGTACTCCTTAATTCTATCGAAGGCCTTTTGACAATCATCGGTCCATTGGGTCGCGGCATCCCTCTTCAACATCTTGAAGATCGGCTCACATATAATTGTAGACTGTGCTATGAATCGGCTGATGTAGTTAAGGCATCCCAGGAAACTCATCACATCTTTCTTGTTCCTTGGCGGTGGTAACTCTTGGATGGCTTTGACCTTTGATGGATCCAATTCTATCCCTCGGCGACTGACAATGAACCCGAGCAATTTCCCAGCAGGAACCCCGAATGCACACTTTGCGGGGTTTAGTTTTAGGTTGTATTTCCGCAACCTATTGAAGAACTTTCTCAAATCTTCTATGTGGTCGGAAGCTTTCTTGGACTTGATAATAACATCGTCCACATATACCTCGATCTCATTGTGTATCATATTGTGGAAGATAGTGGTCATAGCTCTCATATAGGTGGCCCCAGCATTTGTTTAGGCCGAACGACATCATCTTATAGCAGAAACTCCCCACGGCGTAATGAAAGCCGTTTTCTCATAAACTTCCTCATCCATACAGATCTGATGGTAACCAGTGAAGCAATCCACGAATGACTGTAATTCATGCTTGGCGCAGTTGTCAATCAAGATGTGTATGTTCGGCAAATGGAAATCATCTTTCGGACTGGCCCGATTGAGATCCCGGTAGTCGACACAGACTCTGACCTTCCCATCCTTCTTGGGTACTGGCACGATGTTGGCTAACCATGTCGGATACTCCACTACCCTGAGAACCTTGGCGTTGATTTACTTGGTGACTTCTTCCTTGATTTTCAAACTCATGTCAGGCTTGAACTTCCTGAGCTTTTATTTTACCGGTGGGCACATTGGATCGGTTGGTAATTTTTGAGCAAAAATGGATGTACTCAGACCAGTCATGTCATCGTACGACCATGGAAATATGTCCTCATACTCCTTCAAAAATTCTGTGTATTCCCTTTTTTCTGACGGCGACAGATGGATGCTGATGCGAGTTTCGTGGACATTTTCTGAATCTCCCAAGTTGACAACCTCGGTCTCGTCCAGGTTGGACTTAGGTCTGTTCTCAAAATTCTCGACTCCTTTGACAATTTCATTAGGTATATCATCTTCTTCCTCTAAATCAATGTATGTTTGTTGCGTTGCCTTGTTGCATGTCACAATCATTGAAGATCTTATTGCAGAAATAGGAAAATGCGAAAAGGGAAATCATTTAATAAAAAAACAATGAACAATGCTTGTATAGCCTTGCTACCCTGAGACTCTTCAGGCCCTGGCTGTTTTGGATAGTCCAATTCTTAAGAGATGTTCATCTGCTCACGGCCTGGATGGAAGGGCCTTCCTCCCCCTCCTCCTTAAAAATGACGCAACAATCCATGTCGTCGTCTTCCAGAAATAAGTTCTTCAGCAATGCCAGCGCTTCTTCTTCCTATGACCCCCATATAACATTGGGCTGCTCCAGATGTGGTATTGGCTGCTCCAATGGATAATAGGGACTGCTCCATGGTGGTGACCAGTCGTACTCTTTCCAAGTATATTCGTATCCCAGGCCGAAGGTGGTGCCATGGCCTTTAAGCTTTATAGGTTTGGAGATTCTTGTTGAGTCCTTTGCCAAGCTCGTACCCACTCCAGTTCAGTATACTCTCGATTTTACTGTCCCACCATTTGTCTTTGTCTATGGCATTGACCCATTCAATGTGGTGGTAAGTTTCTCCACCCAGCTTCCTTCTACCTTCGACTACCAGAATGGTCTGGCGTTGTAAATGGGATTGCTTCCATCTCCATGGATGATTACTTCTTGATGGTTTCATTCAAATTTCATTACCTGATGCAGCGTCGATGCCACGGCTCCAACGGTATTTATCCATGGCCGTCCTAATATTAGGTTGTAGGATGCCGATATGTCTATCACCTGAAAATCGACTTCGTACCATGTAGGCCCCATTTGCAAGCAAAGGTTGATTTTGCCGATGGTGGACCTCTGCGAACCATCGAAAGCCTTCACATTCATCGACCCTTCTCTTATCTCGTACAGGCCTTTGCCAAATTTCTTGAGCGTTGTAAATGTACATATATTGAGACTGGATCCCCCGTCGATCAGAATCCTGGTGATGAAGTAGTATTCACATTGCACAGTGATGTGCAGGGCTTTTTTATGACCCAACCCCTCGGGCGGCAGCTCGTCCTCGTGAAAGGTGATCTTATGGCTCTCTATAACTTGGCCTACCATATTAGTCATTTCCCCGCTGGTGATGTAGTTTGGCACATATGCTTCGTTCAGCACTTTCATCAAAGCATTTCTATGCGCCTCTGAATTTTTTAGCAATGAAAAAATAGATATCTGAGTTGGGGTTTTGTTCAACTGGTCAGTGACAGAGTACTCTTTGGCCTGCACCTTCCTCCAAAGGTCATCTGGGCCTGTCTCAATAATAGGTGGCATGTTGGAAGCCTGTTTGCTTGATTCCGCCAAATGCTCTGGTGTATAGACCTTGCCGATCCTTGTCATTCCCTGTGCAGCAACAGCTTCTTCGATCTTGACTTTCCCCTTTCGTCTTGCCTCGGCTACATAATCCCATGGTATGGAATTATTGCGGAAAGGTGGCATGGTTGACACCGCCACTGTGATTGGTGTAGCTATCTTTACTTCAAACGGAACATGTGCCTTAGCAGGTGGCATGACTGCAACCTCAAATGGTGCAGACGCTTTGGCTGGTGGAATAACTTCAACCTCAAACGGTGCAGGCGCCTTTGCGGGTGGTGCTGCTTCAAACTCAAAAGGTATTGACACAGCTACCTCGGCATCTCCAGATGGCTAAATCTGGACTATGATTGGATTAAGAGTAACTACTGGCTTCTTTGGGTCATCACCCTCTATGATCAACCCAATCGACCCCTCTGGGTCCCAATCTTCTTCTACTTCAATCATGTGGATGCCTCCACCCTTATGGTTTGGGAGTGGATTGTTGCGGACATTGGGAGTGGATTCCTTTGCTACAATGATCTTGTTGTCGATCAAGGATTGTATCTTATCCTTCAAGAAACAGCATTCCTCAATTGTGTGTCCCTTCATGCCGGAGTGGTATGCACAAGATTTATTTGGATTAACCCACTAGGAAGGATTCTCAAGGGTTACGGCAGGTATAAGAGTGACATAGCCAACAGCTTTCAGTTTTTTGTACAACTGGTCGATAGGTTCGGCGATGGCAGTATATTGTTTATGAGGTCTGCGGTCAAAGTTGGGCCGAGGTCTAGGGAAGTTTTGGCGAGCAGGGGGTGCCTGATAGTTAGATGGTTGAGAGTTATAGGTATGGTAAACATGAGCTGGTTGGGAATATCTAGGAGATTGCGGCTGGTAGGTAGGTGGGGGAGAGGACGGATATCTCGGTGGAGGAGCTTATTGGTATGTAGGCGGGGGGTGCTTGGTAAGTTTGTGAAGGTGCTGGTTGATATGTAAGTGGAGGTGTTTGGTAGGTTTGATATTTCAATGGGGATTTGGTTATCTGTGCAACCATCACGGCTCCCACATCCCTCTTCTTGGACACACCACCAGACTGTAGAGCCTTATTTGTAGCTTGTAAGGCTTCAAAGTTGGTGACCATACTGCTTTTAATTCCTTCCTCAATTCTTTCACCCAGTTTGATAATATCAGAGAATTTATGATTCTCGATCACCATCAACCGCTCGTAGTATTGTGGATCTTGAGCTCGGACAAAGAACTTATTCATTTGTTCTTCGTCTAGGGCGGGCCTGACCTTAGCAGCTTCGGATCTCTAGCGAGTAGCATACTTGCAAAAAGTTTCTGTGGTCTTCTTATTAAGATTCTGAATATAGAACACATCTGGCGCATTCTCCGTATTAAACCTGAACCGGTCTATGAAGTCTGACGGCATGCTTACCCAATTTGACCATTTCCTGGGGTCTTGGATGATGTACCAAGACAGAGCATCCCCTGTTAAGCTTCTCATGAACAGCTTCATTCGAATCTTTTCATCATTTCCTACTCCAACCAATTTATCACAGTAGGTCCTCAGATGGACCCTCAGATCACCTGTACCATCGAACATCTCGAACTTAGGAGGTTTGTACCCTACGGGCAGTTCGACATCGGGTTGTATGCAATGGTCTTCGTAGTTCAACCCCTCAACTTCCTTGCTTCCCTCGACACCTTGAACTCGGCTAGTCAAATTCTTGATAAGCAAATTCTTTTCACTAGACTTAGGTGTGTATGAGATGGGTTGGGCTGAGTGAGGCAGAGTCTCCACGTAGATGGGGTTGTTGTGATGGCCTGATGCCTGAGTATAAAAGTGTTCATTTGTGGAGTTTTGTGGTTCGGGGACAAGTAGTGGAGTATTTCTTGGAGTGTGGAAAGCATTGTATTGTGGTGGAAGAGTTTGGTTCTTTGGTGGAGTGGTGTGGTGGTGAGCTGTGGGATGATTCTGTTTGTTTGGGGTGTTTTGAGAAGGTATAGGATTTTGGGTGTTGGGATGGTTGACATCTGGCACACTGAGTGTGAAGGATAAGTTCGCCAAATTTCGGACCTGCTCAAGCTCCCCTTGGAGCTTCACCAACCTTTTCTCTAGCTGTGACATGGACTCATTCGGAACTTGAATACCCTGTCCATCAGTGGCCTCTACCCGTTCAACTGATGTTGTGTTGCCCAAATCTTCCATTTTTCCCTTGCCTTTGCTTTTTCCTTTGGGAGGACTAGGAAGAGGAGAGGGTGTAGGGCCCCTGGATCTTGTGTAGTATGATGATGATGCCAGAGTGCACGAACCAACCTTTGGGGAGGGTAATAATAAAAGGAAAGAAAACAAAAACAAAAACAAAAGGTGACCAAGTCAGTGAGGATCATGAAAAAGTATTGCGATATTTAAACACATAGTGAGATAGTATAAAGCGTGTCCTAATTTGGGAACCTTGTTGTGCCCGAGGTAGGCCTAGCGACAAATTAATTTGGAGAATCTAAATGCTAAAATGCCTCATTTCATTAATGTAAAATAGACGAATCCAAAACGACACTAAAATAATAAGCAAGAAATAAAATCACCAATGGCCGTTGGCCTTATTACATTGATAAAGAGAAAACGAAATCCTATCCTACTTGGTCCCAGAAGGACCTTCCCCAGATTCGGCATCCTTGATCCCATCGAACAGGTTCCCCAGCTCGCGAAGTCCTACCAGTAGATATGCTCTGGCTAGATGTCCACATTCGTTTCCCTCAGCCTTTTAACAGTTTTCAACCCTCTTGATGATCTTACCCTCCAGCTCGACTATTCCTCGCTCCAAGTAACCCAGCTTTCTATTGGCACGGACGACCATGTATTTCCATTCTTCAATCAACCTCTTGTTGGTTTCGTGTATTTCACGGTGCTCGTTCTCGCATTCACGGATCCTCTTGCGCAGTTGATTATACTTGACCTGAGCCTCGGCCTTTTCATCTATGATCATGTGGCCTCGGATGAACCCTGGCCTGCCTAGACCATCCCAGTTGTCTTCTAACCACCCTGAGTAGAAAGGTGCACAGCCTGCGTGGTATCTGTCTGGTTTGATCGTGTCCTTTTCCATTATGATCTTACAGTTCCACATGTGTTGGGCTTGGCACTTGTGAGGAGTATCATCATCCTGAAAGTCGGCTCGGAAATGGCTCATCTTGTCGACCCTTGGTATAATTTGCTTTCTGCCTGCTTGTCTCATGACCTAGAGAGGGACGTAAGGATATGTTCCTCTCAAACCAATTAGTGCCAGAAACGGTGCATCCCTAGACCTGACAATGAATTCATCTGTTGGAAACCACTCGGACATCCACTGTATCTGCTCCTCAGTCAGATTATCGAAGAACTCTACCCATTCTTTTGGCAGTCTCGGGCTGAGCAAACCTGTCAGGAATATATGTCATTCTCTTTGGGTGATGGAAAGCGATGTGGTCGTTCCATGCCCTTCGCTGAAATTCTTGTCAGTACTGGCCCTTTTGGAGGTGTTCTAAGAACCAGAGTTGTAGTAATAGGTTGCAGCCTTCGAAGTTCTTAGCTCCTCTTTGACATTGTTCTAAGGCTCGATAGATGTCTGAGATGATCATAGGAACGATGCTGAAAGTCTGCCCACCAATTCTCTCCGTCAATTTCTTGGTTACAATGGCTAGCCTAGTGTGGATCCTTTCTTTCTTTGTTGGAGACACGATCAACCCCTGGAAGCAAACAATGAAGACGAATACCCTACGGTGAATGTGTCCCAAAGATGTTATGGCAAATTCGTCATGGTAGGTACGGTATGACTTGATGTGACCGTACCTTTCACACAAATACTCGAAAGGGATGTACGACTCCTTCAGACACTCTAACTCTGCGTTCTTCTTTAAACCCATCATTTTCAAGAAACCTTTGCCTGTACGATTTTCAGGCATTAACAACCCAGGAGTTTCCCAAACTAATCATGCCAGTCCTCCTATTTCCTCTAGCAATGGTGTCATTTCAATGTCCCCAAAGTGAAAGACGGCTCTTTCACTATCCCAGAATAGAGTGGCAGCCTCTATCAACATGGTGTTGGGTTGAATGTCTAGGAGAGACGGTAGTTTACCTAAGTATTTCTTGCCGAGTGTCTTATCACTAGAATGAAGGTCCTCCCACCAGTTCAGAAGTTTTGGGTGAATGTTGGTAACCATGCCGAATCTAGAGACTTTGCGCCTCATATTTCTGCAAGGTAAACATGATTAGGACCTTACCCCCGCCAGACTCGACTATTTAACATATATGATTAGCATACAAGCATTTAGTTCTCCAAATAAATGCACAGAATGTGATGATGTCTGTTGGGATTGTGAAAACCTGGTGGGCTTTGGACAAGGTTGTCTTAAAGGTCATTGTGCGAACAACACATTAGCCTAACTAGGTTTGACCATGATGCATGCAGCAGTATAAAGGAGTAAGGTTTCTATGGGGTATTAGACCAGTACCCTTGAGCGGACAACTCAAGGGGGAAAGGCACGGAACCGTCGACTGCACCGCTAATCGACTAGTTTTACCGCAAATAAGTCTTTCCGAATTTAGGGGTGATAAAATAGGAAGGGCGCAACCACTCATCAAGTGTTTCTATAGGATTTGTTTGGCACGAGTGGAGTATGATGTTGAGCATGATTTATGCAAGAAATAAGCAGTAAAGGCATGTAGTCAAGCATTTTCACGTTGTGAAAGCATTAAATACAATAGTTATAATTTAAAAAGCGATTACAAAAAGAAAAACAGGGAAACATGTTAGTTTTGCCTTTGGAGAAAATTAAATGCTTTTGAAAGAAATAAACAATTGATTGCACATAAGGGGAATGGGAAGAGGTACAAATTCACAAAGTAGTTTGAAATGGTAAAAGCCTAGAAGTCCCCAGCAGAGTCGCCATGCTATCGCGCCCCCTTTTTCCAACTCCTTTCGGACCGATCAGGGTTTTTGACATTATTGGGACAACTCGTTTCCTTTTGGGAAAGAGGTATGCAAGGATTCTAAGAGTTGCCACCTAACGAGATAACGTGCGTTAGGGCACCTATTTGGGTCATTTACAAACAAGATTAGATAACCAGAGAAAGGGTAAGGGCTTGAAATTACTCTAAGGGGAAGGTGTTAGGCACCCCTCAGAGTCCACAAGTGTGGTTCCCGGCCAAACAACTTTGTGAATTTGAGCACGTAGCAAATAGGCAATTAATGTTTAAAACAAGTAAAGGACTTTGAAAGAATCGCAGTCTAAGCACACATGTGTTACTAAAGCTTGAAAAATATTTAATATCTAAGCAGAGTTTTGAAAGAGTTATAATCTAAACATGCATATAAGGGAGTCCTAGGTTGTTTGTCATATGGATCACATCAGTAAAATACCCGGTAATCACTCCTCAAAGAGGGGCTACACGTGGTATTATCGCACCGGTCATCATATCCATATCTACCCTTCCCACCCCGTAAAGGTTATTAAAGCGAGTGTTGGTCAGTGACCTCTATTGCGTGTTGTTACTCGTCCTTTCCTAATAGTCCTGGAGGAGTTTAGGACCTCTACCTATAAGGGAAGTTCTAGGCAGAACCTCTGGTTTAGGGGAAAAATACCAAGGCGACAGATAAAAACATATAGGACTGCAATTAATGGGAACAAAGAAAAAGCAGATAAAAGGCTCAAGTTTACCTCCACAAGTAATGCAAATAGACAACACGACTCAAACACAGTTAAGGGTAGTATTGCTAATTAGAACCCTAAAGCATGGTGTCAAGGTGAGTTCAGAATATAAACAGATATGCAGACTTGTTTTTATAACTCATAAGGCCCTAATCAGTTTGCCTACTGATTTAAAAAAAAATTGTTGAGGATTAGGCAGCATACGTAAAGAGGCAGATTCCCAGTTTTTGACATTTGATCACCTAAGGCTTGCCTAGGTGTGAGACAATATACCAGTTTTCAGAAGTAAGAAAATTGTTTGAACTTATGTTACTTAAACATACTGTTTTAGGCATTCAAAACATAGAATTACCAGTTGATTGCGAAAACTGAGTGAAGTTGTTTTTATTCCTTTTTATGCATTAATAGTTAGATTAGGTGTACTTAAGCAAATATGAATGAATTTCTAAAACATGGTATCTAATGCACAGGTAGAGATGCAGAATGATGTATATGCAGGATCCTAAGCAGGATTTCTATATGCACAAATATTACAGCATTAAACATGATTATTAGAATATGCAAAAAGTGACAGTTTATCTTAGTGTTGCTTATCCTAAAACAGGATTCCTAAGTGTGCATGGCTCAGGAAGCATAATAGTAGAAGATACCAATTATTAGAACATTTTCTCTAGCACAGGATTTTCTAAGTGATATGACAGTAATATCAAATAAATATGTTGAAATAGTGGGTATAAAACCTAGGAAGCATGATCTCTAATGCATGGCTTTGAACATATTGGTCCTAAACATGATTTTCTATTGCGCAGATAGGGAATATAAACCTAGAACATGGTTTCTACCCTTTAGTATCTATAGCATGCATGGTTACCCCTTTCCCTTTTTACTATCCATCCCCAAGAGTTGTTAACAATAATTATTACAGACCATTTGCACAAATTACATAAATGAATAAAAGAAAATAAGAATATATACTATAGGGAGCCTACTGACAGGCCCAAAATCTCCAGAAGTTCTCAATGTCATTAGTGTTTCACAGCCTTTCATATAATCCAGGTGTGTTAAAGTTCCCTAAGGACCTCAAGGGATCCCGGGTAGTGCTCAGACCCAGATTTTCATAACCATACTGAGTAAGTGCAGTGTGGAAGGGACATCTCTAATGTATCAGAATTCAGAAAGATCTCATGGGGATCCCAAAGCAATAACACATTAGAGGGGCAGAACCTAGATTTCTAAGAGTTGAGTGAGAGTGCTTGAAGAGGAAGAGGAAGCACGTGTTCTCGCCATCTGCGAGAGATCAGTATTCGAGAGAATAAGAATCACACGATAAAAATAGGAATAAAAATGGAGTTATTTCCTAACTTGATAGCCTCTGAGAGATAAGTACAGATGCCTCTGTATCGATCCTTCAGACTCTATTAAGCTTGTTCGTGAATTGTGAGACCTAAGCAACCTAGGGCTCTGATACCAACTTGTCACGACCAAATTTCCCAACCTTAAGGATCATGATGGCGCCTAACACCACACTTTCTAGGCAAGCCAATGTTAGAACTTGATTAGCCATTTTCCTTGAATATCTACTTGAACACAATAAAACAATCTAAAATATAAACTACATCTAATAAATTCCAAGGCATGTCTTCATGAATAAATAACTAATGAATTAATAAATCGATTCACAAACTAAATATATAACTATAAGACTACCCCAGGGTCTGGTGTCACAATTCACGAACTACTAAGAATACTACAAATAATGGGCTGAAAGAAATAATGTATATGTTTTGAGTAAAATGAAACGGTCTCTATAAAACTAAGAGAAGACTCTAGGGATCTGCGGATGCCAGCAAATCTACCTCGTGTCTCTGAATAATGATATCTGCTACTAAAATCTCCTAGCGTTGGACGGTACCTGGATCTACACAAAAGAGTGCAGAGTGTAGTATCAGTACAACCGGCCCCATGTACTGAGTAAGTGTCGAGCCTAACCTCGGTGAAGTAGTGACGAGGCTAGGACAATACACCATATAAAACCTGAATATTTATATAATCTTGCTAGAAGGAATAACAACAATTAAGTAATTTAAAAGAAATAGCAATTAATGGGAAGGGAGCATGCGATGGGGATTTTCTAACATATTAAACGAGGAAAACAATAAGGCAAACACAGATAGTGATCAACAATAATTTTAGCAATTAAAAATAGAAAGGAAACTTGCATGGCATCACCCTTCGTGCTTTTACTCTCAGCCTCACCGAATAATAAATAGAGTACACGGCATCACCCTTCGTGCTTTACTCTCTTCCTCTCCATATGCATCAGTATAAATGTAAATGTGCATGACATCCCCCCTTCGTGCTTTATCACTCTTCCTCACCATATGCATAAATATAAATGCAAATGTGCACGGCATCACCCTTCGTGCTTTATCACTCTTCCTCACCATATGCATAAATATAAATGTAAATGTGCACGGCACCACCTTTCGTGCTTTATCACTCTTACCTCACCCAAACAGTGGAAACAATAATATCCCGGCAAGGGAATCAACAATAGAAACAAATACATCCCGGCAAAGGAATCAACTATAACCAATCTAGTTCCAATAGTTAACTTTGTAAAATAAATCTCAACTCGAGCCAATGCTCAACAATGGTCAATTACCAAGAAATCATCATAAGTCTTGTTCAACTTGGATATCCATCAGTTTAAGCATGGACAATACATAGTAAGAGTCACAACAGTCACAGTATAAGACTCATGGGCATGCTCGACACCAATGTATAGATACTCGTTGTATTGGTAAAAAAGAGCTTCACACGTGTAACAACTGTGATGACTCAGCAATCTATGTGGGACAGCGGAAACGTGACAACTGGACGGGACTCTATGAAGAGGTACGAGGCAAAGAGGCACGGAATAGCATACCCACAGGGTAATCAGCTACGGGAATCTCAACCTGATTGAGAAAACAAAGAGACATGTCAGAATGAATCCAGGCAGAATAAAGGGCAGATTCGTAGATCTTCAATTAATGAGTCAGACGTTACATAACCTTCACACAACAGTTACAGTTAATCATTGTAACGTTACATTAATGTCATTATTAGTCATTAATGCTCAATCGCTGAAAAAGGTAGACGTTATATTAAGAATATACCCTATATAAGGGAGTGAAATATAACTTGTAAGGGTACATTCGAACTACTATTGCAATACACTTACTTTTTGTGCATCTTATTGCTTTCCATTTACGAGTTTACTTACAATTATTAACCTATTCTTTGGTTATCAGAAACCCGTGTTCTTATTAAAATAGCTTTGGGCAATGAATCTAATTCTTTGGTTAAACAAATTGGTTCCGTTACCGGGAATCTGATAATCTTCATTTACTTTCAAACAACATTCTCTAAATTATGTCGAACACCAACGACATAACCAACAAAGGGATGGAACTCCAGCTCCATCACCTTCGGGAACCCCACGAGGTTCAAGGGAACATTCTCCAGAAAGATCAACTACTCAAAACAACAATCACAAAGGCAATGATCAAACAGTTTAACAAGATCAGGTGAAACAAATGATTGCAGAATATGTAAACCAAGCCTTATAAGACTTTGTGAGGGGGTTACCGACTGCATCACCTACACCACCTCCTAACAACACCATAACTGTAGAAAATCCTCAATATGGATTAGCCAACTCAGGAAGTGGGGGCACTCCTAATGAATCCCTCGAAGCAAGACCAGGTATGTCTAATAACCTAGAATTACAATCTTTATTGCTAACCTTGCAGAAACAGGTGAAGGAACCAAACGATCGAATCGAACAAATTCCTGGAGTTCCACATGTTATCAAAGGCATTAATGTTGATAGATATTCTCAAAAACCTTGGAAGCCAAGTGCAGCACCCCTGCCTGTTCCCAAGAAATTCAAAATGTCTGATGTTCCCAAATATGATGGGACAACCGACCCACGTGATCATGTAACTTCTTTTACCACCGGAGTCAAAGGCAACGACCTGACTAAACAAGAAATTGAGTAAGTCTTAGTCAAGAAGTTTGGAGAAACACTCACCAAAGGAGCATTAACCTGGTATTCTCTTCTACATGAAAATTCTATTGACTCTTTTGCTGAGATTGCAGATTCTTTTATAAAAGCGCATTCTGGTGCGCAAAAAGTCAAAAAAAGAATGGAGGACATATTTAAAATAAAACAAGGAGACACGGAATTGCTTCATGAATTTGTAGACAGGTTTCAACGAGAAAGAATGTTGCTGCCAAGGGTACCTGACAATTAGGCAGCCATGGCATTTGCAAGCAATTTAAATGATAAAAGCTCAGAAGCCACGAGAAAACTCAAGGAAAACCTGAGAGAATTCCCAACCACGACATGGAACGATGTCTGTAATAGGTATAGTACCAAGCTACGTATAGAAGAGGACACCATTGCTCAATCAAGGGCTGAAGATCGAACTTGTTCTAGACGCTCCGAACCAGAAAGGAGAACAGGTAAGAACATGTACGACCCTTATATGGGACCTTCGGGACGATCGTCCCAGGTACAAAAATGCTCCGATCAGAATATAGACCATCAAGAAGAGACATGGGCTCATCCTCATCAAGATCCAGAAAGGATCGGGATGAACGGAACAGACGTAATACAAGAATTGGAGACCACAACTTCAATGTAAGTACTTCTGAACTAATTACAGTACTAAGAAATATGGGCGATAAGGTTCGATGGCCCAAAGAAATGAGGTCGAACCCAAATAAAAGGAATTCAGATTTCTGGTGTGAATTCCATAACGACCATGGGCACAGAACATCGGATTGCAGATCTTTGCAAGGTGAGGTAGAACAATTATTAAAATAGGGCTATTTAACAGAATTGTTTAGTTAAAAAGGTAAGCAGGCATATATGAAAAACAGGCAGGAGCCCCCGAAACCACCATCTCCAAAACGGGCAGTCAACGTGATACATGGAGGTGAGGAGGTAAACGGAGTAGTCTGCAAAAGAACCACAAAATTCACAATTACACATGGGAAGCGGATTCGTGAAGACTTGGAAGCAGATAACATATCATTCGACGATGCAGATATCAACGGATTAATGCTTCCACACAACGACGCACTGGTAATATCCCTACTTATACATGAAACTAACATTAAGAGAGTGTTGATTGATCCATGTAGCTCAGTTACCATTATCCTATCGAGAGTTGTGGAAGAAATGCTAATGGAGGATCAAGTAATCCCAAAAGCACGAGCCTTATCTGGGTTTGACAACTCTATGGTCATAACGAAGGGGAAATTGAGCTTAGCACTTATGCAGAGGGAGTAATCAAAAACACTAGGTTCCAAGTCATTGATACTGACATGGCCTACAACGTAATCATGGGAAGACCATGGATCCACGACATGAAAGAAGTACCATCTACCTTGCATCAAGTAATTAAATTCCCTTCCGAGTGGGGAGTTCAACAGATTTGAGGCGATCAGCAAACCTCACGGAATATCAATTCCGTGGTACACTATAACGAAAAAGAAGAAGCGGAAAAATCAAAAGATAAAGAGATTATCCAGGCAGGAACTGTTGCTCAAACAGGTACGGAAGAAATTGTTTCCCAAAAAGGTATGGAAGAAACTATTACTCAAACAGGTACGAAAGAAGAATATAGCCACGAGAAAGTGAACCAAGTCACCGAGGAAGGTGTATCAAACCATACGGACGTAGATTCCAGACTTGATGTCATTCAAGAACCGGAAGAGGACGAGCATATCAAAACAACTACGGAAGAACTCAAAGCTATATCACTACTTGAACAGAAGCCTGAACAGAAAGTCCACATAGGCACAAGGCTAAGACCCAGCAGAAGAGGTAATTTAATTGATTATTTAAAAGCTAACGTAGATTGCTTTGCATGGTCCCATTCAGATATGATAGGTATCCCGCCAGAAGTGATGACTCATAAACTAAATGAAAATCAATCCTTCGTGCCTGTCAAGAAAAAGAAAAGAAAGCAAGGACCATTCAAGAACCAAGTGATCGACGAAGAGGTACAGAAAATCTTGAAAATTGGTTCAATACGCGAGGTAAAATATCCCAATTGGTTAGCCAATACTTTAGTGGTGCCTAAAAAGAATGGTAAATGGAGAGTATGTGTAGATTACACAGACTTAAATAAAGCATGCCCTAAAGATTCATTTCCATTGCCACACATAGATCAAATGATTGATGCTACTGTAGGTCACGTATTGTAAAGCTTTCTAGATGCGTACTCTGGTTATAATCAGATAAAAATGGATCCCTCAGACGAGGAAAAAACTTCCTTTATTACAAACAGGAGGACTTATTGTTACAAAGTCATGCTTTTTGGCCTGAAAAATGCTGGAGCCACGTATCAAAGGCTAGTGACCAAGATGTTCCAGGAACATCTGGGAAAGACGATGGAGGTTTACATCGATGACATGCTGGTAAAATCAACACAAGCGGAAGATCCTTTCCAGCATCTTTCAATTACCTTCAAAATTTTACGCATGTATAATATGAAATTGAATCCAGAAAAATGCGCCTTTGGCGTGGAATCAGGTAAGTTTTTGGGTTTCCTTGTATCAAAGAGAGGAATAGAAGTAAATCCTGCTCAAATTAAAGCTATCGATGAAATACCCAATAAATTTACAATCAAAAAAGAAGTTCAAACACTAACTGGAAGAATTGCAGCCTTGGAAAGTTTATTTTCGGGTCTTCGGAGAAGAGTTTTAAATTTTTTTCAGTTCTTAAAAAGCAGAATCAATTCAAGTGGACTGAGGAATGTCAGCAGGCTCTAAAAAATCTGAAGGCCTATCTATCAAAACCCCTTTGTTGTCAAAGCCAAAAGAGGGGGAAAGGTCGTACGTCTATCTTGTCGTTGCAAAAATTGTTGTAAGTGCAGTATTGGTAAGGGAAGATAAAGGTAAACAATATCCTGTTTATTATGTAGACTTTATTAGATGCTGAAACTAGATACCCACATCTAGAAAAATTAGCCTTAGCTTTAATCATGGTAGCTAGAAAGTTAAGACCATATTTTCAATGTCATACAATCACTGTTGTGACCTCTTAACCATTGAGAAATATTCTGCATAAACAAGAATTATCGGGAGGATTAGCTAAATAGGCTATAGAATTAAGTGAGCATGACATAATATATCAGCCTAGGACTGCAATAAAGTCTCAAATTTTAGCTGATTTCGTCGCTGATTTTAATAATAGCATAATCCCTGAAATGAAAAGGAGTTACAACTTTTAACGGGGCTAATCTAGGTATATGGACCCTATTTACTGATGGCTCTTCTAATGTAAAAGGATCCAGCTTGGGTATAGTTTTATAAATATCACCTACGGCTGAAAATACACGACAAGCTATTAAATATTATCCCATGACTAACAATGAAGCAGAGTACGAAGCTGTCATTGCAGGACTTGAACTGGCACGAGAACTCTCAATCGAGCAGATCGTGATCAAAAGCGACTCTCAACTGGTAGTAAACCAGATGCAGGGGACTTACATTGCTAGAGAAACTCGGATGCAGCAATATCTGGAAAAGGCACGAGATCTAGTAAGACAATTCAAATCATGGAAGGTTATGCAAATACCTAGGGAGGAAAATGTAGAAGCAAATGCATTAGCTAGCCTCGCAGCAGTTGCAGAAGTGACAAATAAAGACAATGCAATTGTCGTTCACTCATTTCACTCAGCAATCGACCAGGAAAAAAATGAGGTAACATTTAACAATTTAACCCGGGATTGGAGAAACAAAATTTTGAATTTTTTGCAGAATGGTACCGTAGATGCAGATAAAAAATCCGCTCAAGCACTTTGCCGAAAAGATGCACGGTACTGCCTCATTCGGAATACTTTATACCGGAAAATGTTTGGAGGCCCCTTAGCAAAATGCTTTGGACCCAATCAAACGGAGTTCGTGATGAAGGAAGTCCACGAAGGACACTGTGGAAATCACGCAGGAGCAAGATCTTTAGTCAAAACCTTAATCAGAGTAGGGTACTATTGGCCCAAAATGGAAGAAGAGGTTGAGAGTTTCGTAGCTAAATGCGACAAATGCCAATGATTTGCTAACAACATGCATCGACCAGCAGAGTTACTTCACCTAGTGATATCACCGTGGCCGTTTATGAAATGGGGCATGGACATAGTGGGGGCCCTTCCCCCAGCTAAAGGAAAGGTACGGTTCTTACTCGTGTTAACCAATTATTTCACAAAATGGGTAGAAGCGGAGGCTTTCAAACAGGTGCAGGAGAAAGAAGTGAAAAGCAGCATATGGCGAAATATAATATGCCGCTTTGGAATACCGAGGGAGATCGCATGTGATAATGGCCCACAATTGATAGGCTCGCAAATCACAGAATTCTCCGACAGTTGGCAAATCTAAAGAATCACTTCGTCACCATATCACCTCGTGGCTAATGGGCAAGCTGAGTCAACGAACAAAGTCATTGTCAACAACCTAAAGAAACGGTTGGATAAAGCCAAGGGAAACTGGCCTAATGAGCTACCGGCAGTATTATGGGCTTACAAAACAACTGCAAAAACAGCCACAAGAGAAACTCTATTCGCGCTTGTTTACGGTTCAGAAGCTTTGATACCAGTGGAGATTGACAAACCATACACAAGATTTACAACATCCACAGAGGAAACAAACAACGATGAGTTGAGAACCAATCTGGACTTGCTCGAGCAAAGAAGAGAAGTTGCACTAATACGAATGGCAGCTCAAAAACAAATCATAGAGAGATATTACAACAGGAAAGCTCATCTCAGATATTTCAAAATTGGGGACTTCGTTCGTAAAAAAGTCTTCCAATCAACAAAGGAAGCTGGTGCACGAAAGCTAAATCCAAATTGGAAAGGACCTTACAAAGTCCGTGGCATTGCTGGGAAAGGCACTTATGAGCTGGAAGCTATGGACGGCAGGATCTTACCAACCAGTTGGAATGTCGTTCATTTAAAGAAGTATTACTTCTAAGTAAAAGGAATACCCCCCGTCAAGTATCATTACGTTCGATTTTACTTTTGTACAGTTAAATTTTTACTAACGTTTTAGATGATAGGCAGAAAGCCAACCCATCACCAGATGGTGATATTAGACCTGCATAGACACGAGGAAGTAACTGAATTCCCGGTCTAGGGTTATAACTTTTTGTTGGACGTTTTAAAGGGTTAAGCAGTCATCATCTAAAAACTATATACCTTCGAGTACGGTATGTTTTTCCTTTTCAGGAAAAGGACCACAAGGAAGGAATAGTCAAGTGCTCGAGATTTCATTCTTCAAAGATCAAACACTTGGGGGACTATACAGTATGGAGGGAAAAGATGAAGCAAAGAAGACTATCAAAAAGTCAAAGCTCGAGCCTGAAGATCCATCATCCCAACAAGTCAAGTACTATGAGCAAAAGAGCCAAAGAGTCAAAATACAAAGCCTGATTCAAAAAAACCTTCAAAAACATATTCGTAAAGTAAACGAATGTTCAGGTTAAAGGCAGAATATTAGTTAGGGGTAGAAATGCACATCTTTGTACATATTAAAAAAAAATTGTTGTAACAGAAAACAATTACGAATGAAAGATCATTATCCTTGTACGTATTCAAAAAACTGTTAATGAAAACAATTACGGGTAAAAAAGCATTACCCTCGTATACATTTGTAAACCGTTATCAATAAAAATAGTTATGGGTAAAAATTCATACTCTTATATTTAAAACTGTTGTGAACAAAAACAGTTCTTACCTTGTACTAATTCGAAAAATTGTTGCAAAAGAAAAACAGTTACGAGTACAAGTCTATACCAAATCTGTTAAAAGAAAACAGTTGCAAAAGGAGTTATAGACGATACGCAAACACGTGTGAAATATTACGAAAGTTCAATACAAATACTTTCTTTAAAACATCATTAAAAGGAACGCATGTGAAAAATTCCTATCTCTCTTTTGTATATTTACACCATTATGAAGTTGAGACGTCTTCTTCATTAAGTGTCAATCAAAAAAGGGCCCTCTTTCATAAACCGTGCCTATTACAAAAAGGTACGAGTAATCTAAGCATTTTATAAATGCAAAACTCAGAGGTAAACCAAAAACCTCAAAAATAAAGCATGCAAAAGACTTAAAGAATGAAACAAAAACTCAAAGGAAACTAAAGTCATGCTGACATTGATATTAATATAGTAACGGCAAAATAAACTAAGAGCTAACTTAGTCTAAGCCATATTAATTTTTACATTAGGTTCCCCTAAGTTGTCATTTGGGGACTCAAGAAAGGATCCAAACTTACCCCCGTGGAACTGGGGGTAACCACCAATTGATACAAACAAAAAAAGAAGAGGAGAATCAAGTTCTTAAACTTCTTCAGATGGGGGGTTGTCTTCACTGGCAGGAGGTTCGTCTTGGGATGAAGAGACACAAGCAACTGGGACCTCAATCTCTGGGGAAGAAAGATTTTCACTTTGCTGAGACTTCTCAATGGTCTCTTTGGTTTTGGCAATTTCGGCTTCTAAGTCAAAACCCTCTTGGCCCATTTCCGTCAATGTGTCAAGACGAGAGTTCATATAAGCCCAGCTAACATCGACGACTGCTTTGTCTTCAAGAGCTTCATAGTCTTTCTGTCGCAGCTCAACTTCAACTCTTAATTCATCCCTTTCAGCCACGACAGCATCATGAGAGGCTTGTAAAAGAGTGAGGGACCTTTCCAGGAATTGGACCTTCTCCAAAGAGTTACGGAGATCTTCCTGGGTTTGAGTGAGCAATTGAACAAGTTCACCAGAATACTCCTCCTTCTGGTCCAATAAGACCTTCAGGCTCCTGATCTCTTTAGAGGCACGGGACAGCTGCTCTGCGAATGAAGACTCTAAGACACTCTTGTCCTTGCCTGCCTAGTTCGAAGACGCCGTCTCAACGGCCAACTCTGCTTCCATTACCCTCACTTGCTTCTCTAAGGTACACTTTTCTTCTTCCACAGCCTCCATGTCGAGTTGTAAGCTTTCGTACTGTTCTTTCCAATTATCTGCCTCGATACGCAATTCCCTCGTTGCCTGCTCCGTTTGAGAAACGCTCTTCATTAACTATGTGCCTACAAGATTGATCTACAAAAGGAGATAAATTAGATACGGCAAGAATGTTTATAAGTATATATGAAGGACAACACATTTTACCTTTAAAGAAGAATGCACAATCTCATTTACCTAAGTAAGGGAACCGTGGCTGTCCAGCTTAACTCTCTCAGTCAGGCCTATTAATGGTTTCAACCACACATCAGCTTGGCCTAACTTTTTGAAGAGGCTGCCCACTGCTGGAACCTCTATCATCACCTGCCTCATCTCACCCCCTCTTGAAGACCCTACTTCTGCAGCAGAAGGCACGGAAGCGGGGACAGATGAAGGAGCCACGGACAGAGAAGTCTGAGAGGCAAAAAAAGCCACGGGAGCAAAAGTAATAACAGGAACGGGAATAGCCAAGGGAGCAGAGACTATAATAGGAGTAACTGAGGGAAGCTGTTTAGGGGCAGAAGGAGAGAAAACAGCAAGGGGAGCTTTATCACCAATGGTACCAAAATCTTCACAGAACAGGAGATCAACTGATTCACGAACGGGAGATGGAGTTGCATCCTCGGGGGCAGACAATTCAGATTCAGGCACGAGAGGGTTAATGACAGGTGCAGACTCGTCGTCATAGACCACCTTCCTTCTACGTGACATATGGACTAGAGAACCCTCCGCTTCCCCCTCTTCCTCCAAGGTCTTTGACCCACTAGCTTTTCTCTTTGAAGAGGAGGAACCTGAAATGATCTCTTGGGCCTTTGCCAGTGACAACTTTGAAGCAGATACGGATGCAGCAGGAACTCCACGAGTAGGAAACCCGATCAAATGAAAGGGATCAAATAAATCTCGAAAGAGGGAAGAAGTAAAAACAAAAACTTCACTTACCGTGAGTCTTAACTTTCCAACCAAACCTCCTAAAGAGGTATTTCCACGAACGTTCTTCTAACAAAAGTTTTTCTACCCAATCTCGAAAACCGGAGACATTCTCAACGGTTCCCATAATTGCTGAAAAGAAAAGAAACAGGTACGGTACTGATAAAGTATCAAGAATAAAAGGAAATGAATGTGAGCAAAACTGTACTCACGTGCAAGATTCCACTTCTCAGGGAAGGGGAGATTTTCTTCACCTACTAAACCAGCAGTAGGAACAGCAACATACCGGAGAAACCACCCTCGGTATTTATCATTGTCAGGAATCACTAAAACTCTTTTACTCCTGGCCGCAAGAGTAAAAACTCCCTGTCGGAACAACATTGGAGAATAGAGGTGAATGAGATGATAAAAGGTAAAGGGGACCGAAGCTAAATAGCCAAATATCTAAGGCACGCAACAAATCGCCACACGAGAGGATCGACTTGTCCCAGACAAACTTTGAAGAATCGACAAAACTCGATGATAACGGGGTCGATAGGAGGCTTGAATCCTAATGTGAAAGGATAGGTATAAACAAAAGAATACCCAGCCTTGTAAGAGGTTATTCTTTGATTACTATTGGGAATGACAACAGGAAAATCGGGCTTCCAGTAATAGTCCCTGCGTACAAGAGGTACTAGACCCTCAGTTATTTGGGTAGGGTACTTGTCAGCCCCATCATGAGAAGACATTGAAGAAAGCTGATCCGTTAAATCCTGATTATCCCTAGCGAAAGAAAACTCTGCAGGTACTATTTCATCGACCTTCGGCTCACGCAAAGGCTCATTGTGTTCTCTACCTTTTGAAGAAGATCTAGAAGCCCTAGCCCTTGGAGAAGATAAAGAAATGGCAGACCTAGAAGAAGATGGCGAGTAACTTGAGAAGAAGATGAACCCTTGGAGGGAGTAGAGCCTAAACTCCTAAGCCTGCCTCCCCTCCTACTCCGTGTTAGAGCAGAAGAAGAAGTCAGATCATCTACGTTAATGACTCTCTTAGATTGGTTTGAAGAAGACATATTTACAAAGACAAGAATTTTTGAAAACAAGGAATGAAGGTTGGAAGTTTTTCGTGAAAGTAAAGAAAGAAAAATGGGTATTTATACTCGAAGACAACCGTAAAAAAAATGGAAAAACAGTAGTGTGAAAGTCATAAGTGAAGTTGTCACTTCGTGACTGATGCAGCCGCAAAAAGCCCTAAAAGGCGTTGAACAATTGCAGAACCAATCCGAGAATGACATGTGGCACAGGCATTAAATGGAAGTGACAAGCGACGCCTACGTTCAGAGATGGATGCAATGTTACGAGCGAAGCGGCGGCAAAATATTCCCGCTATAAATGAGTATCCACTAACCAAATATTAATCGATAAATAAATGGTAAGTGGGGGGGACTATCTGTATTGGTAAAAAAGAGGTTTACACGTGTAACAACTGTGATGACTCAGCAATCTATGTGGGACAACGGAAACGTGACAACTGGACGGGACTCTATGAAGAGGTACGAGGCAAAGAGGCACGGAATAGCATACCCACTAGGTAATCAGCTACGGGAATCTCAACCTAATTGAGAAAACGAAGAGACACGGTCAGAATGAATCCAGACAGAATAAAGGGCAGATTCGAAGATCTTTAATTAATGAGCTAGACGTTACATAACCTTCACGCAACAGTTACGGTTAATCATTGTAACGTTACATTAATGTCATTATTAATCATTAATTCTCAATCACTGAAAAGGGTAGACGTTATATTAAGAATATCCTCTATATAAGGGAGTGAAATATAACTTAGAAGGGCACATTTGAACTATTATTGCAATACACTTACTTTTTGTGCATCTTACTGCTTTCCATTTACGAGTTTACTTACAATTATTAGCCTATTCTTTGGTTATCAGAAACTCGTGTTCTTCTTAAAATAGCTTTGGGCAAAGAATCTAATTCTTTGGTTAAACACTCGTCACCACACCTATACGTAGTACTCAACACTAACACGTAGCAAACAAGACAGCAACACCTATTCCCTCAAGCTAAGGTTAGGCCAAACACTTACCTCAATTCTGCAGGCCACTCACTGCTCAATTACGGCTTTTTCTTTAGAATTCACCTCCAATACAGTTGAATATAATCATAATTAGATTAGTATCATTAATTGATGCTAAAGGAAATAACTTTACTAAAAATTATGATTTTTACTAAGTTTTCTAAAAAAAAGTTAAAACCCGATCCCGGGCCCGCTTGGTCCAAATTCGGGGTTCGAACCAAATTACGTTTACCCATTCATCCCTGAGCCCGAATATGCAATTAGTTTTGAAACTTGACCCCAATTCGAGGTAAAGATTCGATTTTTACAAAATTCCCTAATTCTACCCAAACCCTCAATTTGTACCATGAAAATTCTAAATTTTGATTGTAAATTCGTGAAAAACAATGGAGAATTAAAAGAAAGTAGTTAATGGACACTTACCTATGATTTTGGAAGGAAAAGGTCTTGAGAAAATCGCCCTAGGTCTTCTACTCTTGTGAAAATAAGAAGAAAGAAAAAAACGGCTGGAGTTCTAATTAATATGAACTCACTGCCCGACCCTCGCACTTGCGTTGTTTGGGTCGCACCTGTGGTAGGCGCATGTGCAAAAAAGCTTCCGCTTCTGCAGAAAAGGAAATGGCCACAGGGGCCGCACTTGCGAAGGGGCTACCGCACCTACGATCGTGCACCTGCGGAGGGAGGGGGCCAGGCTTGGGTCGCATCTGCGACCCAAGGCTCGCAGGTGCGGGCACACCAGAACTGGTGCACCAGCAGCCTAGTTGAGTTTTAACTCAACTAGCGCATCGTCCGAACAACACCCGAGCCCTCGGGGCTACAAACCAAACATGCACGCAAGTCCAAAAATGTCATATGTACTTGCTCGTGCGATCAAATCATGAAAATAACATCTAAAACTATGAATTTAACCTCAAAACTCATCATTTTTCTCAAGAACATTTCACTTTCACTATTTCTCAACCGGACGTCCGAATCAAGTCAAATAAACTCCGATTCTCACCAAATTTCACATATAGTACTTAAATACTATACATATATGTACCGGACTTCGGAACCAAAATACGGGCCCGATACCAATAGTTTCAAACATTAATTCTTTTCTTCACTTCATTAAAAAGTTCAGCAAAATAATTTTCTTTCAAAAATTGATTTCTAAGGCTTGGGACCTCGGAATTCGGTTTCGGGCATACGCCCAAGTCCCATATTTTACTGCGGACCTCCAAGGATCGTCGGAACACAGATCCGGTTCCATTTACTCAAAATGTTGACTCAAGTCAACTAAAACTAAATTTTAACTCTAGAAATTACTATTTCTCACATTTTCACATAAAAGCTTTCCGGTTTTACGCCCGGACTGCGCACTCAAATAGGAATTAAAATTATTCTTTTTATGGCTAATAAGCCTAGAACGGAATCTTAATTCATAAAATGACCCCCTGGGTCATCACACTATTGTAGTTTTCCTTCATCTTTAACAATCTCAAATCTTCATCTTTCAAATTTTGCCCTAATTTTCTTCGAGTTCTCACAATTTCATGGCTAAAGATGTTATTATTCTATTTATGTAGCGCGATAGATTGAAACTTAAAGTTGAAAAATGAAAGAAGAAACAAAAAAGAAGGATCGTGATGCTCCACTAATTCTTCTATATTCTATTTGTTCCTTTACATCTTTATTTTTCCTTTTTTCTAAATATATATTGTTACAGATGAATAACTGTAGCTTTAGGGGAAAAGAAAGCTTTTCAAATTTATTGGCACTATTCCTACTTTAGTTATCTAGACGGGATTTGACAACAATTCTATGATTAAATACCTGCAGGATTTGTAGGCTTCCATTCTTCGTGGAGCATTTAATCTCAGTTTCCATGAACATAAATTTGATAACAAGCAGATTTTTACTTGTTGTGTTTTTCTTTGCTTATCCTACTTTGACTTAAATTTTCTGATACTGATATTTGTGTAAATATTCCGTTACTCTTTTACATGTGCAATATAAATTTAATAGGATATATGTATTCATGTAATGTGACACTACTTTTCATCTTCAAGGACAAGGTTGTCCTTCATTGTAACTTGATAGAAATTTTCTAGCTACAAGTTGATGGTCATAAATGAGCATGTTTTTAAAGACTTAATCGTGTGAAGTCTTATTTAGATACCTCTGTGTAGTGGTCGTGGGACATAGGAGTCTGTTGTTTTCTATTTTTGGAAAAATCAAAACTCATATTCTTTTTGGGTTTTTATGAGTTGTCGCTATATTAATTTTTTCAATCGGCAGGAGGGGAGTTTCAGGACTTGAATCTTGGTCAATGCATAGTTGATTTACGGTTGATGTGTGAATATTTCTTGGTTGCATTCTTTTTCTTTCCCATATATGAATTGTTTTGCTCTCTTAGTAACAGATTTGTGTTGCTGATATTTGCACTGCACATATAGGGCAAGTGACTACATCCTATCAATTAAACATATTGTGTAGACTCTTAATAGTGCTCTTCACTGTGAGACGCATAATGATCTACTAGTTAAGGCTTTGTCGATGAAACAATTGCAAGAGCGAAAAAGGTGCGAATTTTTATTCATTCTCTTCTTTATATTTGATATTAGGAAAAAGATATACGCGAACGATGGATGTAATATTTTCCAAGATTGGTGTCGTGAAATAAAGGAAGATGTGAGAAATTATTTGTAATTATATTGTTCTTGCTTGGGAATTTCTTTTTCCGCCTCTTCTCCATTTTTCTTTTTTCCTTTTGAGATTATTCATTTATTGTGTGGAGATCCTGCATTGGTAACTATATCAAAATTACTTTATGATTCTACTAAAGTAGAATGCTTTTGACTTATATCCTTAGGATTATTGGCTAACAACATTTGCTGGTTATTAGTCTTTTTAGTGGAATCTAGTTATTGGGTATATTATGAAATATACAGGTAGCACAATTTTAACCTCTAATTCGCGTTTTTACCTTTTCTTGTATTTGATGTTTTATCACGGGAATGTAAGTTATTATCCAAGGAACGCTTATATATATATATTAAAATTATTTTAATTTTTTTATACTTGAATAATATACATTGTTGATATGTGTAGGACTTTGTATGAATATACAGTGATTGATACAATACTAAAGGAGATTGGCTTGTTGAGAAAAGGAAATTTTTTTCGCCTTGGATGATAAACAACTCAAGACCTCCCAAATATCGAATGTTAACCAACTCAAGACCATTTCCTCCCAAGCATCACAATATTTCGAACATTATTGAAATGTTAGTGTAATTTGAGTGTTTGATCGCATGTGAACATTTCGTTGTCTTGTTTGAGCAAAGGGACTCTAATTTGCCTGTGGGACTTTCCTGAATTCAAGTATATGCACGTGGCATGGATGATTGATTGATTTATATGATTGAAGAGTAAAATGCCTCATTATTGGATTTCCTAGGAACTCGACTTCTTCAAATTTTGTCTCTTAAAGTTTGAAAATTCCGAACTATGTAGCTTGATTTAAAATTTTGTAATTCTTTATCTCGGCGTTTGAGACTTTTGTATTTTCACACCTTATAAAAAAAAAGGAATGTTTGAGGCATCTGAAGTCATCTTACACTCCAAGTTCTAAGGTTTATGCTTAGTTGTTACCTCGAATTATTTTTCACTTATTTTCTATATAATGAAAGTATGTCAATGATCAATCATATAAAAATATACATCAATGAAATCCTTGACATACTGAATGACATGCATCTTGCCTTGACTTAAAACTCTCACGACCCAAATTCCATAAGGTCGTGATGGCGCCGGACACCACTGCCAAGCAAGTCAATCCTTAAGTAGTTGGAATAATTCATATTTTAAACATTTTCGAAATCGTTTCCTTTCTTTGCATTTCATAATCAAATGATTAAATCTTCGTAAATTAAATATGTCAGAAAATCAATTTAGTTTAAGAAAAATAAGTCCCAATATATCCCCAGAACCCGGTGACACAAGTACATGAGCAACTTCTAAGAACTTATACAATCATACAACCTTGTCTGAGGTACAAATTGGACAAAAGACTTTAAAATAAAGTGCAAATACATAGAAGGGAGACTCTGTCAGATGCGGAACGCTTCCGGATGATGCAGCCCGTCTAAGTCTCCAAGTCAACCATTGTGCTATGAAGGTACCTGTGCAACAAAATGCACAGCAAGTGTAGCATGAGTACGAAAAAAATGTGTACCCAGTAAGTATCCCGCCTAACCTCAGAGAGGTAGTGACGAGAGGTCAAATCAGACACTTTCTATAAGCCGGATAAATATAATCAGGTGAGGTGCTAGGCATGAGTATCATATAAAATCAATTAATAAGGATAAGAAACATCAAAATTATTTCACCTTTTACACATTATTTAATCTCCATTTAAACTGGCATTTCAACTTTTCCTTAAGCCGATAAACATGTATAAATCACAGAAAATATGCAGTGTTTATCATGTATAATTCACAGGAAATACGCAGTATTTATCATGTATAAATCACAGGAAATACGCAGCATTTAACATGCGCAATCAAAATGCTGAGGGTTGAGCGGTGCGGACAAACAATAATAAATTGTGCACTGCCGAGGGTCGAACGGCTCGAACCATAGATGCATCTATCTGCCCTGCTCGCGAATCGATCATGCGACGCTGTTATATATAAATATAGGGTTATCCTGCTCGCGAATCATACATGTGACTCAGGTACCCATAGATACACATAGTCACATAATAAGTCCACATTGTTTTCAAGGAAGCAGTTACCCGGGGAAAGTGGAAAAATAATCTTTAAAAGAACACGAAAATAGCATTTAGATCTTTGTTTGAAATTCATTTGCCAAGTTCAATAATATTCATTAATATAACCTTTTCAGGAACACAATTATCTACGGAGGAATCAATTCTCTTTATAAATGATTAAGAAAGGTACACTCTAACCTTCTTAGGGGATAAATTACCAATTAAATAGCATTATTAGTCTAATATTATTGGCAGGATCACATGTACAACACATAAGACATGCTAGTGGGTCCTAGACTACCCGGACATAAGCATATTAGTAGCTACGCACGGACTCCCGTCACCTCGTGCGTACGTAGCCCCCGCAATTAATAGCATGTGTTCATTTAGTTCACCTATGGGAACAATTCCCCCTCACAAAGTTAGAAAGGAGACTTACCTCGCTCCGAAATTCCATAACCGGCGTCCAAGCCCTTCCGACGACTCCAATTTATGCACAACGCCCCAAGACTACCAAATAACGGGCAAAGCAATAAATATTCACTCTAATACTCGCAACAAATTCAAATTATATAATTTTCCAACTCCGCCTAATGAATTGACCAAAATTCCCTCGGGCCCACGTGCCCGGATTCCGAAATTTCTCGAAGATAAACTCTACCCGTAGCTTTACTAGTTCAAATATACAATTTACTCAAATATTCATGCTCAATTCGTGGCTAAAATCCAAATTACCAAATTTCTAGGTTTTCTTCAAATTTCCCAATTTGCCCACAATTTTCATGTCCAAATCCATGTAATAGCCTTGTATTTAACTTGGAAATAAGTAGAAAAAACTTACCTTGTGATCCTTGACAAAATTCCCTCCTTGAAGCTCCTCAAAATCGCCAATACCAAATGAAAATAGGAGGAGAAATGACATGATTCTCGTTTAAAAACATTCTGCCCAGGCCTCATTTTCGCACCTGCGGTCTTCTGCTCCCACCTGCGCTTCCGCAGGTGCGCCCAAACTCTCGCACCTGCGGCCTCCTTAGCTCCATCCCAAAACTCGCACTTGCGGCTCCGCACTTGCGGCTCCGCACTTGCGGCCAAAGCCTCGCAGGTGCGGTCTCACCAGATGACAGCAACTTCACCTCTTCTTCAACTCCAAATTTGATCTGTTAACCACCCGGAATCCACTCGAGGCCCCCGGGACCCCGTCCAATTACACCAACCTATCCCAAAACATGACACTGACTTTCTCGAGGCCTCAAATCACATCAAACGACATCGAAATGGCGAATCGCTCTCCAATCCAAATCTTTAAGAACTTAGAACTTTCAAACTTCTACATCCGACGCCGAAACCCATCAAATCATATCCGATTGACCCCACATTTTGCACATAAGTCATATTCGACATTACAGACCTGTTCCAACTTCCGGAATCGGATTTCGACCCCGATATCAAAATTTGCACTTCCGGTCGGATTCTTCAAAAACCTTCAAATTTCTATCTTTAGCCAAATGACTTCAAACTGACCTCCGGACATCCGAATTCACTTCCGATCGCGCTCCCAACTCCAGAGTCACATACGAAGCTATTCCCAGACTCGAAATCCCAAACGGACATCAATATCTCTGAAATGCGCTTCAAGCCAAATTTAGGAAATTCCTTCAAAAATGTTGATTTCCACAATATACGCCGAAACGCTCTCGGGTTATCCAAAACCCGATCCGAACATACGCCCAAGTCCGAAATCATCGTACAAACCTGCTGGAACCTTCGGATCCTGATTTCGAGGTCTTTTACTCCAAATCCCAGTCTTAGTCGATTCTCCCAACTTAAGGCTTCCGAAATGAGACTTTTCCTTTCAATTTAACTCCAAACTTCCCGAATTTCAATTCCGACCATACGCGCAAGTCATAATACCTGAAACGAAGATGTTCATGGCCTCAAACCAGTGAACGACGTGCTAGATCTCAAAACGACCGGTCGGTTCGTTACATTCTCCCCCACTTAAACAGACGTTCATCCTCGAACGTGCCAAGAACTTCTCTTGAGTTATCTGAAATCACTATTTAACACCTCGTGCACCTGCCCGTGCTGCCACAACCCAGTTGGGCACATAAGCTTGATCAAATCTAAAGATATCTTCCTTTATCCCTACAATAAGCTCCGAACTCAGTTCCAACACCATAAATTCTCTGCCAGGCCTGTTTCTAATATACGAACACCGTATCAACTACCACGCGAGGCACTAGAACACAACTGCGTACCTTTGCTGACCATACACGGCATAATCCATCATCTAACCACAATGACGCTCCCTGGACCTTAATAGCCACAATTCTAAGAATCTGATGCTCTCAATGCACCTTATAAGATATATACATACATTCTGATATAATGCTGACGATACCACCACAACGGAGGAGATGTGTAGAAATTCCTAACCAACTGCAGGGTTAAACAAACATTGAAATCTTTTCTCTCGACTTAGATCATCATCTCATTACGAACAAAATACTAGTATTTGCTCCCTACCATACTTCACAAAATCCCATCGCACTGATCCCTGATCCAATAGTCTCGTCTCACCCAGTATGAACTGTTCAAACAACAAATCATCCCATACATGACCAACAGTCTCACGCGATGCCACAATGCGTCAATAGGCCACAACTCGGACACGATACATAAAGAAATAACTCAGGAAGGGACTACTCAACTCACGCAACTAATATGAATTTTCCTCAGAATACAGGAAGTAAAGCACAAGAAAATAAGTATAGGAGCCTTACTCAACATCACACTGTTGCGACATGCAACCCGATCCGAATAACATACCCGTGGCCATGTGCCACCCGGTCCCATCATAAAATTTACATAAGGAAATATATACGGAGCTGAATTGCTCACTATTATAAATTACTGAATACTGGTCACAAGCACGCTAAGTGCATAATACCATTCTGGGGAGACGGATAGAGCCATATGCTATAAAACTCAAGCACAACTGAAGTGCGATATATAATCTGAATCCCAAGAACCATCCTGCTCACATAACCTCATTACTACGCAGAATCTCAACATATAAGAAATTATCAAGCCGTTTCACAATTCACACGGCACAATCAAAATAGCACATGAATTTGACGAAGACGGAACAACATATGATATTCCAACACCCCTTCTATGCGGAGCGCTATACTGAAATGAGCACATCTGACTCGCATGAAGCCCACAATCTTGTTTAAATCCATTCAAACACTTCAAGTCGATTCCTCTCACACTGCACTAGGCTGATAGCCTTACCCGGGTCCAGAATAACCCACTTCTTCTCATAATACGCGAGAACAACCATCATAGCCGGGTCAACCACCCCGTAAATCTATAATAAAGTTGTACTGAACACCTTACAGGCATAAATTCTCAAACAAGCAATATCACATTTCTTCATACTCAGTATGAATCTTCGATCCATTAAGTGACTACATGTCACACTTATACAATATTTCCGTGGTCACGCTCCCACGACCTCCCATGAGTTAACAAGCTTGCATATACATACCACTGACCACACTAATGCTGCAAAACACATCAAGAACCCATGACTAGGGTACAAAGCCTCTTTTACCGAATATCGATCTCAGGTGACACTGAAGATAACACCAGCTTATTCTGAACTTTCAAATCCCTTTTTCTTGCTCATTGGAGCTCATGACCCCCTTGTTAACACCGAACCGCAATCTCAACTCTTACTTTCAGTTACATACTGCTTACTGCATCTAACAAGCCAATATGGGATAGCATAGGAATTCCATCATAACTCTTGAACCACTAATAGGGGGAACACTTCATCATATAGAAACCTTTTACTTACCTCAACTCAAGGGAACCATAACAACACACAAGTGAATCATCACAATCACCCAACATGCAAATCCTTAAGTAGTGGTCTATACCACCATAAACCTTCCGGGATCCGCCTACACCTGACAGGCCATAGTACTTGAATGCTTCCAAATAAATTCTATTACGGCGGCCGACAAGCCTCGCACGCACTGGCAAAAACCACACACATAACTCAAGCACACCGAAGGAACTGTCACTGCCGTACATGTGCCATTTCAACCATGGCCAACCAACCTATCTTTTTTTAATCATCTTTAATTGCCTCAGAGATAATAGTAACCCCATTCAACACATATTAACTCAACCAATACTCATCCCGAGTGGCGTTGATTCACGAGACCATGTTGTCTCAACCCCACAAACCGGCTCATACCTTCCTAGTGCGCATTCACAACTTCGACTGATATACTCCTCCTGACAATCTTTCTACAATTCGGAGTTTATTTCTCTCACTCCTCCAATACTATCCTGCACGCTGAGAATAACATAGAACACTCCAACCATTTTCCCTTTCTCTGAAATTATGCGGCAAAGCTCGATTCTTAATCATACTACTGCCTTTAACCCTTAAACACTGCATTCTTTAACTTTCGAATTCATTAGGACCGCTATTGAGAATCACCCACTCTGACTGGCCCCGAATACGATCAACTCCAAGGCTCTTCTAGCACATGAACACCCTTTTAATGAAGCACGTGACTGAGTCACTACCCTTACAACTTGCCTATGCCTTAAGCATAAATTCTGAATCTCCCAAAACCTAACCATGGTCCAATAGAACCAACTTTTGCACATATTTATCCAATCCCATGCTCAATTGACACTTTATTCCTTAGCTATAATAACTTGCCATTATGCCGACGATCTGCGACCTCAAGAGAGCACAATCCTACAACCCAACTACAGGTGGTGGGACTCCCCCACTTAGCCGGAAGCTACATCCTTGCACCACTCTAGACCCTACTGAGATCCTTTCTCCTTTGTTAACATGATCTTGCTCAACCAATCCGTACAGTTCTTCTGAATTCTCCTGTTAGCATTCCCTAAATACTCAAACTCTCTAGCACCATCCACACATTCTGCCTCCTACCGAATCGCCACTAGGATTCCTCGCAGAAACTTGCCAACCACACAACCTCTAACCCACTCACAGGAAATAACTCACCTGTGGAAATCACCAACTGACACCTTCCGACAACGCTGCATTGCACACCCTCTACAACATCAATATCCCATCCTAAGCATGTTCTCATTCTCCAACTTTACCAGTCCGTCCGCTCCTCATGGACATCTACTAAATGCGCTACGATATCCTCAAATTCACCGCTCTATTGAATCCTTCTTCATCCCTAACAAATCCTCTCTGTTGTATCCAACCTTCCGCCGAATAACCAACATTTCGGTTTAAGCCCGTGGACCTCATCACCGTCCACTAAAGCTCTCAAATCACTCCAAACTTTTCCTCAAGATAGGCAGTTGTCTTACCGCTGAACTCATATGCTACGCTACCACTCTCCCACTTTAGTTAAACGCATTCATGTAAGCAACTACCCGACTTCCGTCCCTTATGCCTTGTATTTTGAGATTTAGCCGCAACCTGACACTTCTCACATGTCTTCCTTCATTGCATGTTTCTCAATTGCGGTCTCAATTCAATATCATTCTCTGTAGCTCTTGAACCAGCAGATTACCACGACTTCAAACTCTCCGAAGATCATCTTTCTCGAGTTGCCTTCATTAGAAATAACTATTCAATTCTGAACCACTACACACCACGATCTCTGACAATCGCTTCTTCAACACTACTTCACAACACTCTGACCTAATGCAACCGAGAGCTATAACACCGGAGAACTTAACACGTTCTATTCGATCAAACAACGATACCACAACACAGGTGAATACTCCACCTTGCTCGATAACACCAAGTCTTACTACCTTATCAATCCGAACCGGACCGTTCATAGTCCAAATGACTTTTCCCCGCCGGAACTAAAATACTGAAACCTCGAAATCACGTCCTAAGAAGACCTCCCTTAAAGTCATTCATTACCCCGACATATGGGCAAGCATTCTACCATCATATCAACACCGCGCGATAACCAATCGTAAGCATCATGACAATCTGAGCATAGCCCCCAAGCTCTCAGGAACACAGCTACTGAACTGAAACAACATAATTATCCTTCTGCAGATCAACAACAACAACCCAATCAACTATGTATGGAAAACATCACGCACCATATCTGTAGCACCATTACAATTCCTCAAACTCCCGATTTATAGAAAGCGCTTCACGGCGTATAAGATTGAGTAGGGAAAAACATAAGCATAAGCCTTAAAGGAATCAAATCGCACGATGAGGAATCCAGAAGGAAAGTACTCCTAACAACCTTGTAGCCTCTCGAAGATAAGTACAGACGTCTCCGTACCGATCTGCAAGACTCTATTAGACTCGCTCATGACTCGTGAAACCTAAGGGAACCTAGAGCTCTGATACCATGTTGTCACGACCTAAATTCCATAAGGTCGTGATGGCGCCGGACACCACTGTCAGGCAAGCCAATCCTTAAGTAGTTGGAATAATTCCTGTTTTAAACATTTTCGCAATCGTTTCCTTTCGTTGCATTTCATAGTCAAATGATTAAATCTTCGTATAATTCACAGGAAATACGCAGTATTTATCATGTATAAATCATAGGGAATACACAGCATTTAACATGCGCAATCAAAATGCCGAGGGTCGAACGACGCGGACCAACAATAATAAAATGTGCACTGCCGATGGTCGAACGGTTCGAACCATAGATGCATCTATCTGCCCCGCTTACGAATCGATCATGCGACGCGGTTATATATAAATATAAGGTTATCCTGCTCGCGAATCATACATGCGACTCAGGTACCCATAGATACACATATTCACATAATAAGTCCACATTTTTATCAAGGAAGCAGTTACCCGGGGAAAGTGGAAAAATTCTCTTTAAAAGAACACGAAAATAGCATTTAGATCTTTGTTTGAAATTCATTTGCCAAGTTCAATAATATTCATTAATATAACCTTATTAGAAACACAATTTTCCACGGAGGAATAAATTCTCTTTATAAATGATTAAGAAAGGTACATTCTAGCCTTCTTAGGGGATAAATTACCAATTAAATAGCATTATTAGTCTAATATTATTGGCAAGATCACATGTACAACACATAAGGCATGCTAGTGGGTCCTAGACTACCCAGACATAAGCATATTAGTAGCTACGCACGGACTCCCGTCACCTCGTGCGTACGTAGCCCCCGCAATTAATAGCATGTATTCATTTAGTTCACCTATGGGGACAATTCCCCCTCACAAAGTTAGAAAGGAGACTTACCTCGCTCCGAAATTCCATAAGCGGCTTCCAAGCCCTTCCGACGATTCCAATTGATGCACAACGCCCCAAGACTACCAAATAATGGGCAAAGCAATGAAAATTCACTCTAATACTCGCAACCAATTCAAATTATATAATTTCCCAACTCCGCTCAATGAATTGACCAAAATGCCCTCGGACCCACGTGCCCGGATTCCGAAATTTCTCGAAGATAAACTCTACCCGTAGCTTTACTAGTTCAAATATACAATTTACTCAAATATTCATGCTCAATTCGTGGCTAAAATCCAAATTACTAAATTTCTAGGTTTTCTTCAAATTTCCCAATTTGCCCACAATTTTCATGTTCAAATCCATGTAATAACCTTGTATTTAACTTGGAAATAAGTAGAAACAACTTACCTTGTGATCCTTGACGAAATTCCCTCCTTGAAGCTCCTCAAAATCGCCCATACCAAATGAAAATAGGAGGAGAAATGACATGATTCTCGTTTAAAAACATTTTGCCCAGGCCTCATTTCCGAACCTGCGGTCTCCTGCTCGCACCTGCGCTTCCGCAGGTGCGCCCAAAATCTAGCACCTGCTGCCTCTTCATATCCAACCCAAAACTCGCACCTGCGGCCAAAGCCTCGCAGGTGCGGTCACACCAGATGACAGCAACTTCAGCTCTTCTTCAACTCCAAATTTGATCCGTTAACCACCCGAGGCCCCCGGGACCCTGTCCAATTACATCAACTTGTCCCAAAACATGACACTGACTTTCTCGAGGCCTCAAATCACATCAAACGACATCGAAATGATGAATCGCTCTCCAATCCAAATCTTTAAGAACTTGGAATTTCAAACTTCTACATCCGACGCCGAAACCCATCAAATCATATCCGATTGACCCCACATTCTGCACATAAGTCATATTCGACATTACGGACCTGCTTCAACTTCCTAAATCGCATTCCGACCCCGATATCAAACTTTCCACTTCCGGTCGGATTCTTCAAAAACCTTCAAATTTCTATCTTTAGCTAAATGACTTCAAACTGACCTCCGGACATCCGAATTCACTTCCAATCGCTCTCCCAACTCCAGAATCACCATACGAAGCTATTCCCAGACTCGGAATCCCAAACGAACATCAATATCTTTGAAATGTGCTTCAAGCCAAACTTAGGAAATTCCTTCAAAAATGTTGATTTCCACAATGTACGCCGAAACGCTCCCGGGTTATCCAAAACCCGATCCAAACATACGCCCAAGTCCGAAATCATCGTAGGAACCTGCTGAAACCTTCGGATCCTGATTCCGAGGTCTTTTATTCCAAATCCCAGTCTTAGTCGAGTCTCCCAACTTAAGGCTTCCGAAATGAGAATTTTCCTTTCAATTTAATTCCGAACTTCCTGAATTTCAATTCCGACCATATACGCAAGTCATAATACCTGAAACGAAGCTGTTCATGGCCTCAAACCAGTGAACGACGTGCTAGAGCTCAAAACGACTGGTCGGGTCGTTACAAAACCGATTCTAAGGCTTGAAATAATAAGAGGTTGATGCCGGAAAATGTAAAATGTTGGGCTCGTGCTTGCACGTGCTACCTCATCTAGTGTTAAAAATAAAGGTAAAAATTGCACGGGACGACCTATTTGGTCGCCCCCATTTAAGCTATACCCACTTTTTAAAAAAGGATTAACGTGTACCTACTTTTTAAACATCTTCCGACCTCTTTCCCCTCCTTCTTCTCCTCCTTTCGTTTTCTTCTTCTTCTTCTTCTTCTTCTTCTTCTTCTTCTT